>JAAWXA010000019.1:14226725-14497651 GCA_038090715.1 Florisuga fusca
CCCCCTCACACGCCCTCCCCGGCACCATCAGAGTTACAGCGGCAGCAGTAACACTAATAATTAATAATAATAATAATAATCTTGTTAGGATTACATTCACCCACGCAGGAGGAGGAAAAAAGAAAGAAGCTCGAAGTCTTCATCAAACAACAATGGAAAAAAAAATTTTATAAAAAAATTTTATCCACCTACAGAGGATGTAGACTCTCACGTTGTCATTCAGCCTCCCAAGGCACCTCAGAAAGGGAAACACAAATACTCACCACAGGTTAAACCTTGAACAAAACCCACATGAGATATTAATTTTTTTTTTTCTGTTTCTCAAATAATTACCCTGATGCAGACAACTCCAACGCTGCCACTGCACTTGCAGCAGGGCTTGGAGCAAGCCAAGTTGAAGAAAAAAAAAATCAAATTAAAAAAAAACAACAACACAACAAAAAAAATAACAAAACAAACAAACAAACAAAACTTGAAAAACTACATAGTCCAAGTGAGAGGCATTTATCTCTGAGTGACACTAGCACAGAAGAGACTTTTTAAAAAGTTTGGTAATTCATCAAAGGTATTTTTTTCAAAACAAGCAGAGAAGAAAAAATGCGCACCCAGAAAAACCCTACTTCCACTTGGTTATATGAATCTTAACATTTACTCATCCATCAAGTGGTATCCTATAATCTGTATGTCTCCCACCAGATTATCAGAGCAATGGGCTCTAAACTTCAATTGCAGCAGTGTTCTTTTTATTCTCAAACCACATAGGATGGAGAGGGCTCAACCCCATTTTGAGTCCTGCAGTTTGCAGGCACCCCAGAATCCATCAGCCTTCCCAGTTCCAGGGTAGGATGGTTTGGGTTTGGTTTTTTTTAATATTACTTTTTAAAGAAAAAAACCAAAGCAATATTCCTTCATTTTGCAAATTCCACTCTTTCTTTGCAAGCGATTGAGCTGTAATGTAAGCACAGTAACAGCATATCAGGACAAATTCATACAAATGCTGCAGTTAACATCCAAAACATGTGTCACTGTTTTTCCCCTCCAACCCCCAACAAGCTTCTCGAAACACATTTCATACACAGGGTCACTGTTCTGGCTGTTTATTTAATTAACATAACAACCCAGCGTACACAAGATTTCTTTCAGTTCCCCAGCTTTGCATTTTCACACTTCAGGCAGAAAGAGCAGAAAGTCACTACTGTATTTTACTTTTTTTTTGCCAATATGCCATAATATACATTTCTTGATTTAACCAACTGACAAAAATAGATTCTAAACCAATCATGAAAGTTTCAGCAGCAGCTCTTATATTTTTGTGAAGCTGAAGAAAAAAAAAATGAAGTAGAGCAGGTTTGCGTAAATGAAGCCATGCAAAAGAAAATAAAGTGTTGCATTGGAATCCCTGGGTGATTTTTCCTGGAGCCTTACTTAAATATTTTACACTGCTGTGTTTCAGCAAGTCACCAGATGACATAACTACTCAGTATTCCTCAGTTTCTAGTGACCTAAATGGTAATGCCAGCAAGTCTTATCACAGTAATTACAACCCAATAATGCTTATTAGCAAAAGGAAGTATACAGTATATAATCCACCGTGCCTAATAGGAGCCCATAACTTTGACATACATAAAGTTCAATATCTAGATTTAATATGCCTTCTCCTCTCCAAAATTTTAAATCTCTCTATGTTGCACTCAGAACCCTCCTATCTACAGGCCTGAGGGCAGAATACATAATATTAAACATTGGTTAAAAGATAATGTATATATCTGTGTTTTGGGGTTTTTGTTATTTTAGGACAAAATGATAGAGAGCCAGGAAAGGAGGAGAAGCAATGTATTCCCGGCACTTAGGAAGTTCACACTGTCAAACTACGATAAGAACAAATAAAGCCTTAATTTTCCTCTGAGAAAAAAAATATATATTTTTCTCCTATGTTTCTTAGATCTTATCACTGAAGAGGTATCTTTGACTATGTGAACTGTTACACTATTGTCTTCTCAACCCTGCAGACAGGCAGCGATAACGATGGTCCCAGCTCACAACTTTCCCAGGCTATGGACTGAGAACAGGCAAAGTCACCATCCAGAACCTGATGAAAAATGGTCAAATTGAGCAAAAAAAGCCCTCTGCTGACACTGGAGGAAGATAAAAGAGTCTGGCACCAAAGTTACTTGTCTGAAAAAACAACTTTTTAAAAGGAGAGACAGGATGGAAAAGATGTGGCAGTAGAAAAGCGTTACCAAGTCTCAAACCAATTAAAAATAAGTGACAGACCCTCAGGTGTCTCACAGTGAAGCAAATAGATTTCTCTTTCCCCAACTGTCCAGAAGCAGGATAAAAAGCAAAGAGAAAGAGGGAAGGAAGAAACAGTCTGTGCCCCAGGAGCCAGAGGATGGGATTTTGAACATGGAGCTGCCAGCCTTGTAGCTGGAAACATTAGAACTGGAGGAGAAACTCCTGCGTCCTGGTGCCAGGGCTTTTCTGAAGGGAAAGATCCAGCACCTCACTAGTGCCTTCTCACACAGGGTTGTGTCACCCACTGGTTTGGGAACCAGAAAGTACTTCAAATGCTGATGTATGCCATACCTGTGACTGCCTTCTGACTAAGGGAAAAAAAATCATCTAAAAAGGCTAAGCAAGTTGAACTATCTGCAGCAGCTGCTCTAGCTCATGTAAAAGACACTTGTAATAAATCCAAGTTAGCTGAGAGCTTCCCATTCCACTCAAACAAAACAAACAAGAAAGGCTTAAAAGCAAAATTGTGAGTCTTTGGCATGCTTTAAAATTGTGCAGCTACTATCTCCTGTGGAGGACTTTACACACCCTTTGGACTATTGTATGTCAAGATTAACACACACAGATGAGAGGCACAAGCCCCGGAACACACAGGCCATATAATATTTTAATGGAAAACACTAAGACGCAGTTTGCTCCCCCAGCCTCCATACTTTTAAGAAAAACTAAAATGCTTAAAAAAAATGTGAAGAAGAAACTCCAAAAGCCATCACCCTGGAGGTACTTGTGCATTTACCAGAAAAAAAAAAAAATTACATTTGTTCATTCATTCACTGTCTTATCCATCCATTCACAATTTCTCTCTGCAGCCTCTTTCAAATCTGGGTGAGAGAGCCCTCAAGGAGCTGAGCATCCTCAGCTGGCATTGATGAGACACAGGGAGACAACACTCAGCTGGGAGCAGGAGGATCAGGATATTACAAAGCACACATTTCTCAATGAGCTCTACAGACATGCCAAACTGGAAATTTTAATCCAAATAATTTGCCAAAGTTCAGGAAGAGATGAATAAAAATATTAGAATTAAATTTTAAAAACCAGTAAAGAGCATTTTTAGCAAGAGAAGAAGGTTCTCTTTTGGTATGGTTTGATTTTGGATGGTGGAACAGTTTAGTGAGACAGAAGAAATAATTCATGCCATATACATACCCAGCTACTCCTAGTGCAGCTAAAACAAAAGTATATGTTTAATTTTAGCATGTTAATAATTCTATCCGTGATGTTAGCTTGCAGTTCCTGGTACTGTCCTTCACTTCACAAAGCTACAAAGATTCAGTTCTGTACTCTAGTGGAGAAAAATTCAGAGTATGATTCAGATGTCTCTGACTAAAAAAAATAAATTCCATAATTCCAACTTTCACAGAACCTCATTAATAGAGGCAGATAGGGAGGGAATCACACTCTGGAAAAATAAAAGCTTAATTAAATGCTCAGCAGTAGGAAAGACTACATGAGAGACAATGGGAAACCTCCCTAAGACTTCACCTAATTCACCAAAGGAAAGCATTAATTTCAAAGAAATAAAGTAGACCCATTTCCTGATGAAAATTATTGGCAGTTGCCAGATATATTAACAAGCTACCTTTCGGACCAGAAACATTCAGGGCATGTTTTTTAAAAACAGGGAGTGAGGGAAGGCCTGGTTTTGTACATAAAACTCTCATCTCTATTTTTAACATGTTATATTTAAAAGCTGTCCAAAAGAAAAACATTTACCTATGGTTTCTTTAAGTCTATGGGGAGCTGATTTTTGCTATGAACACAAACTTTGTTTGCTGTCAGCAAGTCCCACTTCCCCCAGCATTTCTTCAGCGTCTTCACAGAGCTTTGTTTCAGCTTTTCCATATCTTGCTAATATTTATTTAAGAGGACAGCTTTTAGGGAGGGAAGTTCACATACATACAGCCACAGTGTGCTTAAAGTAAAAAAAAGAAAAAAAAAAAAAATAGAGACAAAAGTCTCCCCAAACTCAAAAGTAGTCATCCATTTCTAATCAAGCAGTGACACAAGCAATACCAGGTCTCACTATTGATTAATAGTGAGTGAGAACAAAAGAAAGAGAAATTTGCCAAAATCCTGCAGCGGGTGAAGTGAACAGTTGCCAGTTAATTCCAGTCCAGCTCCTCAGACTGGAAGCGAGAACTGCTGGGGGCAAAGCTGACCACTGTCCCTAAGTAACACATCACCGGGAGGGGAGGCTGGGGGAAGAAATCTACCTTGCTATCCATCACCAGTTTAACATCCTGGTGTATAGAAATGGTTTGAATTTCCTCCTCAAGAAAAGAGTACATGATCACAAACTAGGCTGCCCTACCTACAAATGATTATACTTGCAGATGTTAACTGAAAAGATACTTTCATTTGAAATGCCACAGTGAATGGGAATATGTTTAGAAGTTATTATTGTAAGAAACCACCAGAAACACCTAGCGTCCTCAAGTAATATAAATAGTTTTAATTTCTTGCCTTAGACATTATATTTACAAACCACTCTTACACTCTTCTCTCTCTCTCAGTTTCTATTGAAGTCAAAACTGGGTCAGCTTTCTACTTTTTCACACTGTATTTGTCTGGACACTCTGGTAAATATTATTTTATTTAAACAAAAATGTCAAAGAAATAGGTACTTTTGTTGTAAAGTAAGCCTTAAGTATATCAGGTTGTCAGGCCCTCTCCTAGAAAATGTCATAACCAACCACAAAGGGATGTAATCAAATAATTTCCAGAAACAAACAAGCCACCCACACAAAACAGTCAGATGCCATCACTTGGAAAATACTTAGCTGCTTACCCAGCAAGTAACCTGAAAGAACACCTTTGGCACACAGCAACACACTTGAGCTGACTGCAGTGCACAGTGTCATTTTCAGCATTAATTCAAAAAGAAAGTTTAACATCTTTTGTCACTTTATTTTTCTCCAGGTTTCCCCTTCAGCCACTCAGCAACGTTTTTGCTGACTTTCAATATGCTCAGTTAAACTCAACCCATCAAACAATTCTCTTGTGGGGCAATCTTAAATCTCAAAAAAGATGAGTGAAGACTCTGAGCACAGACCTCAGCTGACTTTGTGTCTGTGGCAGGACTCTATACAGCTGTGCAGCAAATATTATGGTGTTAGCTGGGGTTTTTTTGTTTGGTTTTTTTTGTTGTTGTGGTTTTGTTTTTTGTGGTTTTGTTTGGTTTGTTTGTTTCTGGGGTTTTGTTTGTTTGGTCTTTATTATTATTTGTTTTTTAGGTATGCATTTAAAAGAACGCGTGGCTGGTGACAGTGTTTAACTTCATCCATTCAAGTCACCAACTCTCAGAGGAAACGAAGTCGCGATAAATCGCGTGTGCTCTGTACAGGTTCCCACAGCCACGGCAGAGAGGGAGGTATTGATCACACTCACAGAAACAGCCTCGGGGAGGCAAAGTGCAAAGCTGAGCACCGCGCTGCCAGCCCCACAGGACACGCTATCGCCTTGATAAGGGACTTCTCCCACCGAGAGCAAGCTGCTTGGCTCACACACATACACCCCCTTTAAAGCTTAAAACAAGTTAACTAAGTTATCTTGCCGGGAAACTATAGGTTTGAAAAAGCAAGGCTCCGAAGTGATGCTGGGAAACCTGAGGGCTGCGCTGAGCGCAGGTTCCCACTCGCTCCGAGAGGCAGGCGGGTACCATCCGCCCCAACTTTCTGCCAGGCGTAAGAAAAGTGAGAGCCGGTGATGGCTGTAAAAGAAAAGCAAACCCCGAGATCTCTCCCCATGGCTCTAAGCCGGGGCAAGTCGGGCTGGGTCCCGAGAGTCCCGCTCCCCCCCGGCCTCAGCCCGGTCCCGGGGCAGCCGCCCGGGGCTCTACGGCACCGCGGGGAGCCGGGGAAAGCCCGCACCGCTCTCGGCCCCGCCACCGGGGAGCGGCGGGGGGGATTTCAGCTCCCCGCGTCTCCGTCGCCCGCGGGACCAGCACCCGCCACCAGAAAAGTTTGGGACCCGTCCTCCCCGCCCCTGTCCTACCTGCTCCCGGGGGATACAGGGCAATGAGGTCCGCCGGTGGGTCTTGCTGCTGCTGCTGCTGCCGCCGCCGCCCGACATCTCGGTGGAGATCATGGAGCTGGACCGCCGCCGCCGCCTGAGCACCGGGGCTTCGTCCGCAGCCGGGNTCCCCCCCGACCGCCCAGCAGCACGCATGAAGGGCTGGGGAGCGCCTCGCCTCCCCCGCGACCACCTCGGGCTTGGAGGTGTGTGTGGGGGGGAGGTAGTAAATAAATAAAAAAAAAATTAAGAAGTGCAAAAGAGGGAGAGACGCGGGGAAATCCTAAACACAGAAGGGGGCGGAGGGGGGGAAGAGGCAGATGTACCACCTCAGAAGTGCTGCTTAATTTCTAGGCCATCATTTCCCTCACCGACGCTCCCGGCAGAGGCAGGGAGGGAGGGGGCGGTGCTGCCCACTGCGGGGTCCGCACCCGGCCCGCAGCTGTCCCGACCTTCGAGGTCCCGATCCTGCCCCGTGGTCGGGGGGAAGGAGCCTCCTGGTCGTCGCAGACCTGGGGGAAAGAGAAATTAAAAAAAAAAAAAAAAGCCACCACAGAAAAATCACAAATAAAAGGCCAACGGAGCCGGGGGCAGAAGTTGCGAAGTCCTGCCGAGAGGGCGAGAGAGAGATCCGCGGGAGGGACTTGGCGGGAGGTTGCTTTGGAAGAGGGGAAGAGAGAGAAGGGAAGCGTTTCCCTCCTGAACGCTGTCGGGGTAGTCCTTGAGTCTTGCACGGAAAAACCAAGTGATGAGAGCTCCCCCCCAGCCGGGAGAGAAGGATGCCGAAAGCCCGCATGCAACACCAAACCTGCATAATACAACACACCAAAGCGGGGATGAGGGGAAGTTGGAGGTGATCACGAAGCAAGAGGCTACCGGGGAACCGAGGGGGTTGCCGCTTTCAAGACGGCCAGACCGACTTCAGGGGAAAGGCTGTTCCGGCCCTCCCCTGGCGAGAAGGTTCCGCACCCGCACCGAGGGGGCGGCTCGGGAGGGGCTACCGAGGCTCCGGCGGGGGCCGGGCGAGCCCCTTTGTCCCTCGCTGCCCCCCACGGGAACCGGCGGTGCCGGCCGGGCGGCGGAGAGCCCTGCCACTGGATACGCGGGCGGCCAGGGCATAAATCCGCCTGTCAGGGAGGGGGGCAATTACGAGGCCGTAAAAAAAGTCAGAAAGATGGATGTTTATGAACGATGATTACTATTTCTTGTTGTTTTAATGGGAAGCCGGGACTGGAATCCCAAAGCCGGCGGACTAAGGTCCTCTGAAGCGTTATGACTCCCTAGCCTATGGCTTCATCCAAAACCCGCTGTTTCCTTCCTCTAAAGCTTGCTTCACCCTCATGTCGGAGGGCTCCTCCGCCGGGGTTCTCACCGTGCCGTGGGGGCTGTCTCCGGCCCCGACCCGCGGGCTGCCGAAAATGTCTCTTTGCACGAGTAGGATCAGGTGCAAGCTGAAAAACCCTTGCAAGACCAGGGCCGCCTTATTCTTCAAGCCCCCCGTCCCACCGAAGGGCTGGAGTAATGTCTTTAGCACATAATCATACAAACCGCAGAAAAAATACCATCACCAGCTGTGAAGTTACAGAACATTAAGGGTCAGGAAGCGAACATATTAGAAAACCGAATTTCCGAGCCCTCTTCCCCCTCACACATACACAAATCACTAATTTAAGACAGATTTATAGCCTTTATATATTTATTGGTGCATCTGTCTGGATATCATGCCTATCATCCGGGATCTGAGTATCTGAAATGGTAGAGTTAGTGAAGCATGTTTTAGATTTTTATTAGAAATGGGTTGTAAAAACTGAGTATGTTTTTAAATAATAGTTTTTCAGCCTAACTGTTACAGAATATGGATTTATTAGTCATTTTTATGTTTGAATCTTGGTTAGAAAACAACCTAGATATTGTTAGCGAAGTTTGGCTCTGAGGAATGGAAAGCCTCTGGGTTTTTTTAAAGGTTAAGAGTCCAGATTAAGAACAGCTGGAAAGGTTTGCAGTTTATTCTGGTGAGACAGCAGTCAGCAGGTTGTCATATACACCTAGAAAAATAGAGCTGGGTTCCATCTATCCTAAGCATCAACAGCCCACAGGCAGAATCAAGGCCTAGATACCAATAATCCTATGATTCTTAACTCCTTTCTGCTTTTCACAAATAGGTTGCATCTCTTGAATATTTTTTAAGTCTAGGTGCATCAAAACAATGCATATATAGTGCAATTCTGGATGACAACACACTCAACAGTTGCAGTTCAGATAGATCAGACTTTTGACCTAAACTTTTAACCAAGCAGCAGTCACATCATTATTTATCTCTACTTCATTACATGACAATTAGATTTACTCATATCAGAAATGCTGACATGTAAAATACAGCCATAAAAATAAAAAACCCTAGAATTACAGAAATAAACATTCCCTACCTTTATTTTTTCACTGCACCCCTATTTAAATGTATATTATAACAGCAGACCATGGTCTCTATTCATTTCTTAAACTAAAACATTAATTATTCACTTTAGATTAAAAACAGGAGCATTTTTTGATTGGAGAGATTTTAGGTTTGTGTAAAGGAACTTGTATCCTGTATAGTATATGTTATAATAGTTGTTTGAGCACAATAGTAAGGGGTTTTTTTTTCAAAATCATTAAATGATTGAAACACATTTCTAAGCTCTGCCTGCCTGGGTCCCTGGTGTTTCTCTAAGCCCAGCTGGCAAAGTGGGGCTTATGTGTGTTAGTCTTCATTGAGGATCAGGACCTGAGCCATCTATAGCTGAGCTTGCCTGAAGCTGGCAACTTTTAAGCCCTAGACAGGATCCCTCCAGTTTCACATGAAATGGACTAGACCTCCTCCAGCCATCTGCTATCTTCTACACTTAAGTTTACAGAAAAAAATCAAATTTAATTATTTTTTCCTTGCTTCTTGATTTCCACGTCAGGGAGCTTTTAGATACCATGATGAAAGTCAAGGCTCACAAAAACAACTTCAACAACTAGTACAAATGTGGTAATCTCTAGGTTTCCTTGTAGCATGGCTCAGACTCTTACCAGCTCATTCTCCTGAGCACTGAGGTTATATATCGAGAAGCTGAACTTTGCTGTGCTCCCTTACATGGGAGT
This sequence comes from Florisuga fusca, assembly GCA_038090715.1. Taxonomy (NCBI): domain Eukaryota; kingdom Metazoa; phylum Chordata; class Aves; order Apodiformes; family Trochilidae; genus Florisuga; species Florisuga fusca. The sequence goes on from JAAWXA010000019.1 coordinate 14,236,161, forward strand.
TGATTGAAATGACTTCTTTGTGTGTCTGAACTAATCAACATCATCTCTTACTCATCTGCAGATGATCTAAGAATGTCGTGAAGATCTTTAACAAAAAGGCAGCAGTGATGGAATTTTGGTGTCTCCATCAAAATCAATACCAGGTGAGAAAATGTGGTAGGTGATGAGCCAACCAGAAAGTAACTTTCACAGATGAGAAATATTGACCCTTTAGGAGACTTTGCATACAGAGACACACAAAAAGAAGGGGGAAGGGTGTTGGTAGTTTGTTCTTCAGGATATGATTCCATCAGACTGGGATGTTCACAGATGATAGGTAACTCTTAAACACCATCTTGAACATATAGTTACAGGCACCTGAAAATCCTGTCTTCCTTCTCTAGCAAAGAGAAATTCTAGGAAGGCAGACTCTACTCCTGCAATTAGTGAACTGAAGTTCTGGACATGTAGCCTTTTCAGCACTTGAAAAATCAGGTGCTTTATAATGAGTGGACATCTATAATAACCCAGAGAAAATGGAAAACATTATATGTGATAAGGTCATTGTATAAATGTGCTGGAGCAGGATCAGCCCTTCACCAAGGAAACTGCTACTTGCAGAAGAACGTGCTGTAGTGAAAACCTAGCAATACCCTTCTATTTTCCATTTGGAGATTAATCTGTGGTAATGGTAGAGATTTATTAGACACGTGAAAGGAGACAAACCCAGGGAGGTTCCCAGTTACCATCACAAAAAGGGCTGCAAGAAAATAAAGGCACTCATCTCGTTTGATAAAGAAGTCAAAATAGGTTTACCTGAAAAAAAAAAAGCAGTTTCCTCTGGACAATGAAGGGCAGCAGGACAACAAGGACAAGGAGATTTAGGGAGGTTCTGGACATCTGACAGTTCCTCAAGATGTAATTGTCTGTCTCAGAATCACTTCTTCCTTAGTCATCATGGGCTCTGCTGTGCTTTCTTGGTAAAGCAACCCATCTTTTCTCCAAAGTTAAATGGTAGATCAGTGAAGAGGATGAAATAGCTTCTGTTCATTACTACCAAAAGGTTGTACTCTTAACTAATCCACTCAAGGGACTTTTCATGAAGCATCCATTCAGGATGCAATTTAAGAGGCGAAAAAATGGCTTCCCTGACCAGTAAGGAAAAGAGGTAAGATTTCATAATGGAGCTGCTTAGCTCAGCTATACAGATCAGACAGCAACCATTTGTTTGGTTTATCTACACTTCCCTATGGTATTTTCTCATACCACTGCTGGATTGTGGTCACAGTACACAGGCCCCAGCTGGTTTGAGAAACCACAATAAACATTTACTAGGCCATATCCCATAACAGGTTACATGGACTGTCCTCCCAAAAGTAATTCGATGAAATAAAAGTCCCACATTATGCAGAAATGCTGCGATCAAGCTGAAGTGAGAAAAGGCTTTTATGGGCATAAAGAAGCAACAGAGGAAACCAAGTAAATTCCACACCATGTCATACTGGAAAATGACATGGGGGAAAAGACAAATAGAGACAGTGTCTATGACCTGTTCATCCAGTTTCACCTGTATCACTCTTGGTCTGTACTAGAGGTAATTATTCATACAGTTTGATATTTTTTCTCTCTTCTTTCTTCCTTGTAATTAAACTTTTCTTACCTTCTTATGACCTTGCACAGTGTGTGTGGGTAATTCTGTATGATTTTTTAAAATTTCCCTGGGTGAATATCAGTTTACCAAAGAAAGCTAAGTTTGCTTAATGTGTCAAATACATTATGATTAGAACCTTTACATGATGGTAATGCTCTGGACTTCATTGACACTTTTCTCTGTTAGCATCTCAAATTATTTTACAAACATTCATGAATAATTCACACCACTTCTATTTAAGTCATTTCAGTCTTCAGAAGTTTAGGTCATGGCCAATAGGTTGCATTACAAGTTTTTAAGTGTCTGCCTACTGGAACACTGAAAAATATGCTCATTCATAAGCATGAGCTTTTTCTGTGACTTCTGTGGTATTTCAAAAAGAATATTACACGAAATTCAATTCCAAGTTTTGAAATTAATAAATTTGTCATGTAACTCAGTAATCATCCAGATTATTAGGTAGTAAAATACTTTACCATGTGAGTGGTCTTGCTGATTCAGTGATTTTGATAGTGAATAAGGCATTGAAACGTTTCACATATTAATTAGATTAATTTTTATACCACTTTCAGCAGGGAAATTTCAAATAATATTATTATAAGGTTAAGCACAGGCATACTCACAACACCTACAATGTTGCTTCTTAATTTAATTTGCACATTCAAGCTTTTCATCATAAGGGGTTAGCTGAAGTATGTAATGAAAAAAAAAGTCCTGTATTATGGAGCGCATCCATTTGAGGAAAAATACTTTCAAGAATTTATTCATTAAAATCTCCATTTCCTTTCACTGTGGTGTGCATAGACAAAATTACAATTTATTGTATTAGGAAAACAATTAAAATAGTCATGCATTTTAAAGAGTGGGCTGTGATGCAGATTTTGCTGAAGCATAGAAGTGAGTTTTTCAGTCTCTGAAAGTCTATTATACTTCCCTTTGAAGAATTTAAGAAAGCATAGACTTTATATTTCAAAATACATATGTACAGAAATGAAGCAATTACTTTCAAATTACTAGAAAATGGTCATGTTATAATGAAAGAGAAAAAATCTGATTCTGGGAGGGGAAGGGTGTGACTGGATCCTTTTATAAGGTAGCTTTTATAGCTTTTGAGGGTTTTTTTGTGTATGTCTTTTGTCAATAGCTGTGTATGGAATAGCGTGTTCAGGTGAATTGCCAGTGAAGGTAATGCAGCCTGCTTACAAGGTTGGAATAATGTGTTCAGAGATTGCTTTCCCTATGCAAACCCCTACCTTAATTCCTTAATTCCCCTTCCTCAATTGTGGGGAAACACAAGATGTTCATCATTGATACATCATTTTAAGAGCTATTAAAAATGCAATGTATGCCCATGAAGAGAAAGTAGTTTTCAAGGGGTTATACCATTTTATCACAACTGACATTTCCCATTTGGCATAGGTTTTCACTGCAATATTAAACCTGATGTAGTCTACAGAAAATCAACCACCTGTGCTTCTGCCTATGCATATAAAAAAATACATTAACAACATATTCTCCTGGAACAAGGCGTGTTTACCTTTGCTATACAAATAAGTCATAGAGCAAGTAGATCTATGGCAAAACAAGGTATATTGAGGCAGGCAGAAATCCTTAAAAAAAGAAATTAAAAATAACCTTCTTTGTCAAGGCCTTGAGTGCAGCCCCTGTTGTCACTTAGGGTCTGGCAGAAAGAGTTCCATTTCCACTGACATGCACCAAGCCTCATCCATGTGAGCTGGCTCTCTAAGACCCTGCTGCCAGTATTGCTTGTTTCAGTAGGCAGAACATATGTATTTTTAGCGATGTCTTGTTATTTTTGTAAAGAAATGTTATATAGTGAAGTGATCAGGAGCACTCTTTTTTGAGATGGTAATCAGAATTAATAATATTAGAATGTTTGCCTCAGAAATTTGGCTTGCTACTTTTACTAATATTAAATGTTTATGCCATAAATTTCTCTTTCTTATATATATATAAATATATATACATTCAGGAAAACATAAGCGAAGAAATTATGTACGTTATAGTTTTGAAGCTGCTTGAAGTATTATTTTATAAGTACTAGTTTTGAAGGCAAAAATTCAGGTTCTTTTATAAGTAATAAATTCTATGTACTTTGGTTCTTTGGTTCAAATCTGAAAAGGACTCTGTTTATTGTATGCTTCAAATGGTCTTTAGTCTTCTGATAACTAGGTTAAGGTTAACTCTTCCACTATTCCTTTTTTTTTAATGAACATGCAGGTAGTCTTAGATATGCATGATTTAATTAACAAACTGTTTATTCAGCAAATTTAAGGGGATACTTAAACACTCGTAGGATGGGGCCCTACTTCCCATAGACTTTCATTTCATTGTACTGTCCAGATATGTGGCCTGTAAAGACCAAGTATTCTCTTGGATTCTCTCTTAACCTATTTTTTTTTCTGATGCTTAAAATTACTCTGCAAAAGGTACAGGAAGGTGATAAGTTCATCAAACAGGAATTTCAGTGCTGAGGCTGAGTCTGTCTCTTTAATGTAATCTGTTTTGCGGTGGTCCTGGGAGATGACCCTAAAAAACCCTGTGATATTTACTAACATGCAGTACAGTCTTTGGTGCCAGTTCCATTTTATCTTGTGTCCCATTGCTCACACTGCATAAATGTCAGTAAACCACTATTATTTTTAAGCAGTTGTGTATGTATATTAGGTTTTATATTTTGTGTTCAGTTAGTTGGGGTTTTTTTTCCTGATTTTATGATTTCTAAGTATGTACACAACCTCTTAACAAGTCACCCTGGGAAATGGGACAGGCATTTTCAACTAATCCTTTCCTTATAAGAAAAACAAAATGCATATCTGCTCAAGCAGCTGAGAAATAGAAATGTAGGCTGAAAGTAAGTTTTAACTAGTATATTCCAAACAAAACTACCAAATCTCTCAGAGTAAAAGGCTGCTGAGAGTGAATACTTGTTCTACCGATTAGCCAAAAAAGTAACTAATTTCTCTGAAATAATTCTCACTTGACATGTAATGCATGCTGAGTTACGGGCTCATTAATGACTTACTGACAGTCTCCCACTGGGTCATAATGGGAAGCTGCTTTTAAGGTGGAAAAAAATTGTAAGAACGAAGTCTTAAAATAGCATGCAGAAAGGACAAGATCTTAACTTGATCAGGAATCAAATTGGTGCAGTTAGATAGGTATCTAAAGATGCAAAGAAGTAGGATTTTCAAAGACATTGCTCGTCCTAAGATGCCTGAATCCGAAAAAATTCTTCAGCTATCCCTACATTCCTTTGCATCCAGAGGTAAACTCATGTTTTAATTCAGGCCATGCCTAGGAGTCTTCCAGTGTTAGCAGAGATGAATTCTCCATGTCTATTTCATGTCTGGCAGGATCCACAAGCACAGTTTTTCCACCTTTATCTCCTGAGGAACTGTGGTAGGCACATATCGCAGGTTCCAAAAATCACTAGTCACAAAATATGGAGTGCTAGGTAGCAAATTCTTCTCATCCTTCAACAGAGTGCCTTAAATTCCTGGCTATATATTTTGTTAGTCATACAAACTTTGTTGATGAATATATTTCACTTTACATATATGAATAAAATAATACCTGTGATAAAAGGTGTTTGTACATTTAGCAGGAACATTCACTGAGTGGCAGAGACACCTGGATCCTAGTTCCTGTCCCAGAGGCTGGTTTATATATGATGTGTAATGTAAATGTTGAATATAAGATAAAAATGTATTTCAAATACATAAAGCAACCATTGGAGCAGGAAGAGGTGTCTCTATGCCCTTGTGAGTATACCTACTTTTTATAGTTGCCAACTTCTTTGCCTATGTGAGCTGCACACCGAAACCTTCATATGGAATGAATCTACAATATACATCCATGCCCCTTAAGCTGAAGCAGGAGCTCTCAGCAGGAGCTGATTGCAGCTCTTCAGGAATTCCACCAGCCCCTTACTGGGTCACACTGCATTAGCCATGCAGTTCTGTAGTAAATCGATGTACTAAAATTGATTTCAATAGTCTGGGCTGCCAGACTCCATCCCACAAACAGAAATTCAAATTACTCCACAACCCGCTGCACAAATTCACAGTACGAGAGTTAATCAAATATTTAATGCCCCCAGAAACTGTCCCTGATCTGCTCAAGAGCCATCCATGGTCCAGGTTTGGGTGAGCCTCTTCTCAAGTAGAAGAGATCTCTAATATTTTTTCTTGATTTATAAATTAACTTCTATGCATAGATTAAGGCAACAATTTTTCTTCCAGTAGTATGTAGTATTTATTTTAGTGTTTGATAGGTAATCATGCTGTCTTTCAAAACAAAAAATCTTTAATTATTTATTGTAAGTTGATCCCACTTCAGGTCAGGGTGGGAGGGGGTGGAAGACCTTCACAGACTAGTGAGTAAGGCAGGCTACATGAAGGTGCAAGAGAGATTTGGTGTCAGGAGAGGTAATTAAACTCAGTTGATTTTGCCTTTTCTTTCCCTAACTTTTAAATGTAAAATCCATAAGCAAGCAACCCCAAAAAGCAACAAAAAGCCAAAACTTGCTTTCCGTCTCTTTCCTACTCCAGCTCTATTCCTTTTTACTGGGCTGCTGCATGTTCGTACTTTCTTGTTCACTGCCTCTCAAGCTTTGTGCACCCCCCATATTGTAGCTTTCTCTTGGTGATCTCTCAGTCCCAACTGACTGAGAAATTAGTGTATCAAGATATCCATAGAATGATCAGCCTTTAAGGTTAAGTTTCACTGAAAGCTGCATCTTGTAATGACAGTTAGACTCATGAGCCTTTACAGGCTATTTTTGAGTGTGATATCCAAAATCTTGATATTTTTAATCAGTTCCTTCTAAGCACAAGGAGATTATAACTAAATCTAAGATGGTCTAAAACCATCCATTTTAATATCAGGTTATTTCATATGTTTTAAATACTATCTCCCCTTCCACCACCAAATGGAGCAAGTGACACAGTCTGTTTCTAGGGCTCTGTACTCCTGTCGGAACATTTACATTGCAGAATATTCACAGATATTACGTCACGTACGTGCATAGATATGAATACTGCAAGATCCCACACCTGTCATGAGATGGTTTTAACAGGAAACTGAGAAATTCACATGTGTGCTCAAGAGGCTTGAAGGCTCACACACTGCAGAGTAAGATTTAGGCCAGGTATAGGTGGGTTTAACACCAATAAAATCAAGGGAACTGAATATTCCCATCTCAAATCTGAACTGGCTCACACAGCCCTTCATCTCTTTATAAGAACACAAGAATTTTTAGTAGCAACTTTTTTGAGTGTAATGGAATTCATTTCCTAGTCACATTAACTCCTTCAATTTTTTTTTCCAGGTCTAATACAGGAACCATATGGAGAGAGACACAGAAAGATAGTAGGCGTTGCATGCCATTACTCACCATCTGTTTAGCCAAGCCATGCTGAGCTGAACAAGGAATGGGTCATGGCCTCAACAACATTCACAGGTCAGAGCCCTTCTAAGAGCCAACGTGTACTACAACAGCATCTGGCTGCCATGGAACTCATGGGAAGATTTTCCTGGGGTTACTGCGTGAGATGAGGATAGCAAGTGGCTGACTGGTGAGGGAAGAACAGTAGATGAAGATAAATAAGTGCCTGAGAAGCAAAATGCTGTGTTGAGAGAAAGGATAAAAAGTGAGTGACTGATGTAGGGGTAGATGGTAAAGGCAAAAGTGATACAGCAGTGTGAGATGCTGACATGCAGATTTTCCCTTCGGTGCAAAGCCTATTTATTAAGAGTTGGAGATTTTTGCCTGAGGTTTCATAACCTTATAATGAAATATTATTCCAGCTGGCATTTTATCAGTGAGACCCTTTCTTAGCATAAATTAAAAAAATATGAACTCATGTTCAATCCTCTGGCATGCATTTACTGCAGATTTATAGATGGATTTATCCACTGTAGAGCTGTGTTCTCGGACAACCTGCCCTGCACTTTCCTGCACCTGCAGAGAGCTGGGAACGGGAGGATAATTATGAGCATTGAGAGTCTAAGCCAGATGTTCCAGGAATGGAGAAATTTCATCCTTGACTGGCTGGCCTCTAAAGGCAGGAAAACAGAGAAAGGAAGTGTCCGTGTTTGAGCTGGCATGTGCCACCCAAATCCTTGCCTCGTCAGCGCCAGGGCCCTGCTGCTGGCAGCCGGCTGCCCTTGTGCTCTTTGCCTGGGGTTATTACCACAGAGCAGGCAAGTGCAAAGCCAAATACAGAATGTACAGGATAAGGTTGAAGTGTTAAAAAAAACAAACAAAAAAAACCAGTTCTGAAACAGAAGCACATGTAAACAGAGGGGGTAAAAGCTTTATATGATGTACTAACTTAGCATCTTCCGCGGTGCGTTGCTGTAAAAAAATGAGGTGTCACTTCTGTGCTTGGGTCATTTAGGCTCACGTTTTAGCTTTTTATCAGAAGTAGTATGTAGGAAAATATTCACTAGATATGTTTATGTCTTGAGTCTCTGTTTTGTTACCAAGATGGTTCATGTTCCTCTTTAAGTAAAAGGAACTAAATAAAAGTTAGTACCTATCTATTAAATTATCGACTTTGGACTTTTATTTTCCCCAGTGTTGAAAACCTCCATTCTCACTTCCTTCCAGCATATTAAGCAATACCCATAAGACAGTCCTGCTTACAGTTTACAGCAAGCATTTCCACATCAGGACGACAGCCTTGATTCTTAAAATTTTATATTGTAGACTGAGGAACAGAATATATTCTAAATCATATATTTCAAACAGGTTTTTTTCCATTCCTTCTCTTATTTTTTTTTCAGAAGAGCGACTGAGGAACATAGTCATTTTAATAATAGTAAATATATCTTTGTCAGCCACTTCCAACTCCTTTTTCATGAATTTATGCAAAATTGTCAACATGTAAACGGACTGCAGTACTTGATTTCAGAGAGGTCTGAAGGAGGAAGGAAAGCATTATGGCAAATGTGTTTTTGAAAATGGGATTATCTCAACAGAATTGCACAGAAAAGCATTTTAAGGTTAAAATAACAAGTATTTAGAGTCAATGGAAATGCCCAGGTGACACAGCAGTGACAGGCACAGAAATGAAATATCTCTCCTTCCACACAGCTGAAGGAAGGCTTAGAGGATGGCCTTACAAGCTGATGTCACTTTTGTCTAAAAGATTCCTCCTCTGCTCAAGCAAGAGGCTAATGAACCACTTTGAAGAGCCATTTACTCTGGGCAGCTGCTGTGGTCAACAGATGAATTGCAAACCCTTCAGCAAGCCTGTGATGCCCCAAAGGGCAGCTGAAGGTACATAAAGATGTCAGTGAGAGAGACAATCCTTTAAAACATCTTTTACCTTAAACACCATTGTTTACAGGCTTAATTTATCCAAATGAACTAAAGGAGTGTCTATCACCTCTGTTACTAGTGGTAACATGTGGGGCTATTTTTTTGGAAAGGTCTTTGTTTGGTTTTGTTTTCTTAAGTAAAAAGCAAAACTGGAAGTTTCAGGGTGGTGGAAAAGACCAGTATAGGCCATTTCTTTGTTTCAGGATTGAAGGGAAAAAAGGTCTGAAGGATGAAAAAGTCTGAAACTTTCTATGAAATGAGGGAAAAAAAAAAGCACCGTGGACTGAGGTCCTTTCCCTCAGGAAAATATTCCATTAACTAGCACTGCTTGTATAACCATTTTCAAAGCAAATGTAAGGGGTATTATACCCTTGCTTTAAAAGTCTGAAAAATTATTTAGATATCCTTCCTTAAACCTGCTGGGTTATAAATTCATTGTCTTTACAGCAGTTCTCAGCAAGACTTGGGTAACTGGCTTTACTTAGTTTGATCTTGTTTCTTTCAGTTGCACACACAGATCACAGAGATACTTGCAGGTAGACAGTTACAGCTGATTAGTAGATGGTTCACAAGAGTCCAAGATTTGGATGATTTCCCAATGAAACAATAAACAATGACACTTCTGAACAATGGACACTTTGAACAGTTAATTAGAAGATGTAACGTGTTTTATCTCCTACCTGTTGCCTGGTTGTGGAGCAGAATAGATGTCCAGCTGAAGTTCTTGTATGGTGGTTGACCAGGGGAGTTGGGTTGTAACTGTGACTCCTGTGCCTACTTAGCAGCCTGGTGGCTCAGGAGGAAGAGAAGCATCTGCAGGCAGGAAGGAGCAATGCTTCCATGTTTACCCAGACAGAAGAGAAGATGTTTACATCCAATGCAATGCATGGTGGATTTAGCAGACTGCAGATTTCAGTGTGTAACTGAACTGAATGCAAATTCACAGGCCCAAATTTAGAATTTAGTCTTTTACATTATTCAAAAACTCCTATTAAATTTGGAAGCTGCTGAACGTACTCAATGCCATGTGCAAAGTGAGACAGAGTCTGAACTACTACGAATTCAGAACCTGAGCCAGACCTGCCAAGCTTCACAAAATGTTTTAATCAACTTTGACACTTCCACAACGTTTCTAAAATTTGAGTGTCACCTCCTCTAATTACCAATACCTCTCTTGAAGAGAGTGATTAGTAGGGTTTTTCCCCTTAATAGTTGTTTTCCGTTTCTCTAGGAATTTTCCAGGGTTTGGAACAACATGAGCAGGGGCTCCATACACATTTTTGAACATTGCTGGCTAAGTCAACCTTCATGCCCAAGTGAGTTTTGGAGTCAACCTAGCTCCACTAATCCTATAACTTCAGGAAAGCCCTGCTCATCTTGGTAATTTAAAAGGGAGGAACTTGAACAGCTTTTGGATTTCTGAATATGCAGAGCTGAACTCTCTGCATATTTCTGTCAAGGAAGGCAGGAATCCATCAACCTATTAGTTAACTCAAATTTCAGAGACACAAAAGGGATGCTTTTATAATGTGCAGTTCCCTCAAAGGGAAGGTACTTCAGCAGGAGACTGAAACAGGAGAATGAGAGATTAAGAACAATCCTCAATCATAAATACAGTGCAAAATAAAATCACTAAATAAGACAATTATTTGCTTACTGCTGTTTGGCAGCCACTGCATGGGTGATGCATGATAATTCCTTGTAAAGTGTTCCAATAATTTGGCTAATTTTTGTTTTTACTAAATAACATTAATAATGTTATTATTACTATCTGAGAATATGTGAGTTTCCTTAGTAGTGCTAGATACTCTTTTGGTAGAAAACTCATTTTCTGATAAAGCTATAGTCATTGTATTACCATTTGCTATTTTTAAAATTTTTGTAAGTATTTTTGGTTGGTGATGAAGTATAAATTCCCATGCTATAGGAATTGAACACAGTCTACAAAATATCTGTATTTACATGTTATTCTTTAACAGCTTTTTTTTTAATTGCTATTTTCTCCATTTACAGTTTGAGTTTGCAAAATATGTTGAGAAGAGTTCTGAGAGGGACTCCATGTTTCAGTTATCTCTGCCATATGAATTCCATTCACAAATACATTTAAAGACTGCTAATTCCGATTGAATCTGGGTGACAGGCAGTCTCTTTGACTACTATTTCCAAAACCATGTAGTTTAAAAAAATATATCTGTAATTGTGTATTTTGAACAACAAGACTTAACTCAGTTCTGGCCAAATGTACAGAAGAGCCACACAAGGGGAATGCAGGAAATGTCAGAAGGCTGAGACTAGAGGACCAACAACTCCACAAATTTCTGTTCCTTGCCATAATCATAATAACCATAATGTAATTAGATGAAGAAATTTCAGGCAATTTCATAGGTCTGTAGCTTCAACATCTAGGCCAAGTACCCAAACTAGGCACTGGCTATAGATCTATTCCAAAGATCTGAAATGCAGATCAGAAAATTTTATTTGATTTTTAAGTGTCAAGGGTTCACTCACAATGTATTTATTAATATACTTTGAGCTTAAGCATTTATCTTTGCATCATATTTTCCTCTAGATAATCATGAAGCTTTGTATTAAAATACAGCAATGAAACCACAAAAACCTGTATGTCTAAAACCATGAAAGACACACCTTGCATTCACCTCTCATATTTTACAAATAAAAATTCTTTCTGAAAAAGAAATATTCTGTAAACAAAACAAAGCACATCTTAAACTTCCTTACTTTTTGACCATAACTGTGCTGGCACAAGGCTCACAAACATCAAAACCATTAGAGATTGTGGAGTTCTTCACACTGCATATCTTTTCGGAAAGCGAAAATTATATATACCATGGAAAAAAATCTTCTTTTATCTACTACTTTAAAAGAAAAAGAAATCAGGTTGCATTTTTTTGAGTCAAATAATAAATTTGACACTTTTTTTTTAAAAAACAAAATCCGCTTTACACAACCATAAATCGAATAAAACAAAATTATGTTATACTTAGGCAAAGTAAAAGGACTGTAAAGTTACTCAACAAAGGCCAATTCCATAAAGAATATCTGGACTTACTTTGGAAACCCAGCCTAGGAATTTTAGTTCACCTTTTTCCTTTTCTCTGCATTTAGTTGCTTTGGACTGTGATGTTTTTATGCTGGCAGCATGTTCTATATTCCTTCTAGAAGACTTACTGCAATGTCATTCATATTTGCTGAGGGTATTTTAGCAATAAAACAAAACTACTAGAAGTACTGGAGTACTTAGTATTTAAAACAGAGCCTCATGTAGGATGAAAAGAACATATTCAATGATACTAAATATCACTGCTAAAAATAACCGCACTCCAGTAATCTACGGGTCCAAAAGAGTTGAGTGAATCTTGAAGTAGAGACTTCAGCCCTCTCTTTTTTTACCTAAAGCCAAAAAAACTTGTGAATTGTGAGGTGTTTATGAATTCATAATCACAAAGCAACTGGCTCTGAAGCATTATCAAAAATTGCCTAGGTCAGTCAGAGATGTTTTAAAATAACCTCTCAAATTAATCTGGGCCATTTCAAAGTCATAATGAAATCTCAGTCCAATCAAGTTTTTCATACACAGCTGTCACTGACCTAAGCACAGTTGATAAAAAAAAAAAAAGTGTTTCAGTCTCAAAAGTGACACAATAGTTACCTGAAAAGCAAGAAACCTGTGGCAGTGATGGGTCAGGAAATCATTAACTAGTCACAGTAGGTACAGTTTAGCAAGCTGAATTTGCCATCTACTGCCATATGTCATTCATCATACATTACACTCCAAAGGCAAAGGAAAACATTTTGAAAAGATTACTGTGGATTACTGAAGGACAGCTTAAGTGCAACGTGGTATTCCAGCAAACAAAATGTAAGTGTACACCTGTACTCTAGATATCATTATCTTGCATAAAAGCTGTGAAGACTTTGCTAGAGCACTGAGAAATTAGAGACTTCTTCCCACTTAGTGAACACGTTTTACTGAATAATGGTATTCAGAATATCCCTCAGGTAAGTCACTTGCATTCTTAGGCATGATTGCAGGACACAGCCTGTTAAGACAGATATTGCAGTTGGTGTTAATTCAAAGTTTAAATCACAAAAATCTATAATACAAAGACAGAAATATTTAAAGGAATTGCATTTGTAAAGCTATGGAGTTAATATTCTGACTGGGACTTGCTTCTGACAAGTCCAGCACATTACATTCAGATACGCTGGCACAACTGAGTCTGCTGGGAGTCTGAAAGTCTCTGAGAATGCTCAGGGTGACCTTTGGGATAACAGGGATGAATTTCGTCCAGGTCTTTCCTTTGCCCATTTGCTGCTCTATATTTTTGGCTCCAAGTGCGTGTTAAGATCAGATTCCCAGACTTTCTCAGTGCCCGAGCAAATATTGTTAAACCCAGATTTGGAACATTCGTAAAACACAGACCCAGCACAGTTAATGTACACGTCTGCTGTCACAAAAATGTGGCCAGACAGCAGATTGTGAGGTGAGGGTGGCGTGCAAAGCTTTATGCAGCTTTGAGGCTTCCTATGTCATGAGCAGCAATATTGCGTCTCGTCAGTGACATGTCATGAGATATTCAGAAAGGATAACTTTGTCCTGCTGAGACTGATCTCCTACAAATCCTCCAGCAAGGTTAGGGAGGGGAAGGGAGGGGTTCTTCTCTGTGGCAATTTGGTGACTAGTTCAGCCTCCTGCTCTGAAGGGCCTCTTGGGGGAACCTCTCTCCCACCTTTACTGTGGAGAAAACCTGCAAAGCTGAGCTTAATTCTGTTAACAAAAACTAGCAAAAAGGTAGGCTGTGATTTGCATTTCAAATCACTATTTCCTCCTCCTTCACTACTTGAAGCTGAAGAAGTTGTTTCACTACTACTTCACTACTGAAGGCCCATGTTATTTTGGCTGTTAGATGATAAAACTGTACTGGAGCAGAGCACACAGGAGTTATAGCAGGCTTCTCTAGTTCAGTTTCTGAAATCAAGATTAAAAATTATGCTTATCTCAAGAGGAGCTCTGGGGACAGGGAATATCCATCTCGCTTGTAACTTTTCTTACATAGGATTCAGCCAAGAAGTTGTTCAAATGTTTAAGATGCCTACTGCTATCTAAATCTTATGTACCTTCATGAGAAAGCTACTGCTGCCCTCTTTTATAATGAGCATCTGTTATCTCTAAGCATCCAGAGAAATTAAATTCTTTCAAAGATAAATTTTCAGTCCAGTTGTATAGGCTTTATATTTGTATGTGGATACACGATAGTACTTCACTCTGTTCTTCAGAAAATAAACTTTGGAAAGATAAAGATAATAGAATTGGTTGTTATTTTTGCAAAGAAAAAAAAATTAGCATTCACATGATGGAGGATACTGGTGATGACACAGCCATGCATGTTCCCAGCCAATGCTTCTTAGGTATCATAATTTAGGGACTGAAATATAGATATTAGTGGAGTACAGTTACAACTATAATGTTATTCTACATTTTTATTTTCTTTTAAATACAAAAGCAAGAAAAGAAAACTCTGTGAAAATGAACAGAGTTTCAGAATCCCGAGCAGCACTACTTTGAGGAAATAATAAAGTATCACTACCAAAGAAAAAAAATAAATATAATTATAATAATAGCAATAACAGGAACAACAATAAAAACCCTAATAATAAAATAAAATAGTAATAATAAAATAATAACTTAATAATAAAACACCAAGACATTTCTGCAGCCTACATACGTGCTCACAGGTCCAATTTCTCATTCTATATGAATTTCTACTCTTGGGCTATGCCTGCAAAGGAATAATCAAAGTTAAGATAAATCAACTGAAGATATGAAGTCAATTAGTCTCTTTCCAACAAACCTTTAGATAATATAATTAGAGCTGAATAAAACTATCAGTTTCTCCTGCATTTTTAATGAAGAAACAGTTTCTAGGTATGATAGTTGAAGCATATATTTCCAACAGATTATTTAATCAAGCTCCTTATGAACCTTATTTTATTAAAGAAATGAAAGGAATTTTCATCTGGTGTTTAATTTTTACCCTCCAAATTAAGGTAAGAGTTATTATTCTGAAAGTGTTTAACACTGGGGAAGAATAGCTTTATTCAAGGAAAATACATCCATTAGGGGAGTAATGTCTTTAAGCAAAAAATGATGCATCTTGCCTTCATGAAGATGATATGGAGTGCAGCACAAAATCATACATGATCTGTCTACTTTGCAAACCTGCTGTTATCATTCACTGGACAATGAAGAAGGGAAATATACTCCCATTTTAAAACAATCTTGTAGCATTATTTATTTTTCATACTTGAGATGTAACTGACTTTACATACACACCTACAAATTCATACTAGTGATAATAATACAAGTGAACTTACACTTAACAGTAATATAAAATTATATCTTCTCATTATAACACTTTGGCCATTGACAATAATTATTTTTTTTGAGGCAGTTTTAAAAATTAAATGATAGGACAGGAGGAAGGGAAGATATTGCTCCTGGCTACTTGGAATAAAAGCAAGCTTTTCAGACACATAGCCACTGTTGCCATTTTGCCTGTTAATATTTTATACAAAACAGATGCTGTCTTAGATACTGGCCAAAATCCAGTCTAGCATAAAACAAAAATAATATAGACCATACAAATTTTATCATATTCAGTTCCCATTTTATCATATTTAATTCCCTGTCTTGCAAATACATGTATGGAACTTCTGCACATGGGAAGACTTACTGAACTACATACTTCAATGGATCCCATTAAAAATATTTACATGCCTGTATGTACACAGATATACATAGATATAGGAACACACATGTATATACATGTATTATTTTGTAGATGAAATGTGGAAACTCATTCCAGTTATAATTTCAGTAAGGGTAAACTGGGCTCTCAGGGAAAAGGGAACAGCAAGGATATTTAGACTTGTTTATTTTGTTCATAAGACAAAATAAACCACACTAATGGTTTGCATTATCTACATTTCTGATTCAGAACCTGGCTTTTTTAGGATGAACAAGCTAATAATTTAAGCCTCATGCCATCATTTTTTACTATACTCTATCTCTCACATTATTCAGGACACTTTCATGGCTTGCTTCCACAGTTGGTGCTATTTGTTTGTCTTGTTGATTAGCACAACTTTCATTAAAACTTATGAGTATTTGGAGAATGTGAATAGATCTAGAATTTTCTTGGTGCTTCAAGAACATGAATGAGTTTGAATGCATATTTCTTCTAAATTAGAACAGAATTATCCTGCTAAATTGTCAAGCTCTGTTTCTCTTTCTAAGTACTTTATATTCACTAATTCCTGTAATAGTTTCTTTAAAGGAAATACAAGTTGAATCCTGATGATGAAAATATTATTTCTAGGAATTTCTCAAAGGCCATTTCTGAGGTTCATCTCTCAGATTTAGAAAGACTATTTTAATTAAACCCTTTGCTACTGTCCACGATTCATAACAACACCACATGGCACTAAGGGATCTTCCTAAAAATAAGCAGAAATTGATTTTGAGGAAGTTTACCATTAATATTTAAGCTTATAATACAGATGGGGAGGACTCCTTTAATTATAAAAATCTTGAAAATTCACACTGTGGTTATTCTCAGAGAGTGAACAATTGTTGAAATTAAAGCAATAATTGCCAGCATAATACAGAATAATTACCAGAGATAGAAAAGGAGTAGTTGTTTCTGCTATCTTTTGGAGAGAGAAAATATATACGTTTAAATGTAGATAGAGAGCTATGCTAAAATCAAGATTCCACCAAAGTGCTCAGGCAAGTAATAAATAGGAAAGTATGTAGTTAATATGAGAATTAAGCACATGTAAAACTGCTTTTTCTGGGCAGAGACAGCTTTGCTATCGTCCTTAAACTGACACACATTCTGAAGTGTTACATATAATGGGGACTTCACAAAGCCATATTAGGAAGTATAGTGAAAAAAAAACACAACATCAACAGGAGAACTGAACGAAGGGAAAGAGGAACCATGAACAATATCTACATATATTTAAAGAAATAATAAACATACTTTATAGTAGTAAAACATTGTTTCTGCTACTCTCTCTAGAGAGGGTGCAGATTCCTCAGGTATGAGTCAAAGACTGTTTGAAGCTCTCTTGCAGTGTAACTTATTGAAAAGCACTATTAAGTAGTTAAAAGTCATTAAAAGAGAACATACACACTAAGAAGAGTAAGTGTCATAAGAATAAACTATTTTTTTTTCACCCATGTATAGTATAATCTTAAAGCACTGGAGGTAGAGGCAGCTATTGTCCATAGAACATCCCATCACTTAGGAAATATATCCTACAGGTTTCAAAGAGGCTTATTTTGTTGATGTGTGAATTAAATATATCTTTTGTGCATAAATATACAATTAGGATCATCTTCTAGAAATAGCTTATAGTTTTTTATTTCTTCTAACTCTTATTTCTCAGATACTAGTTCTCACTTACAAAATATCATTTGCTGAGGAATTTCAGAAGCTTTCCAAGCTCACAAACTTTCCTCCTCTCCAAGGAGGAAAGAAACTTGGAAAAGTTTTCCTGAATTTAAAAGGGTCTCTCAATTAGGTGTGTGATATTCTTAATGAAGCCAATGAAGTATTTAATTCATCTGTCCTGTGGATGAGTATTTTCATCCTATTCCCAGTTAGTAGCATAGAAGTTGGTGACAGTAAATAGTTCCTCTTCCAACTGGCAGCCGGTCACAAGTGGAATCTCATGGGGATAGATATTGGGCCTGATGCTGTTTAACATCTTCATAAATGACCTGGATGTTGGGATCAAGAGCACCCTGATGAAGTTCACTGATGACACCAAGATGAGTGGAGATGCTGACACCCCAGGGGGGAGAGCTATGCTCCATGATGACTTAGATAGACTGGAGGAGTGGGCTGGCAAGAACTTTGAGAAGTTCAATGTGAACAAGTGCAAGGTCTTGCACCTGGGAACATATAACCCAGGAGTGCAGTTCAGCCCAGAGGTTAGAGAGAAGCCCTGGGGAAAGGGACCTGGGGGTCTTGGTGGACAACAGGCTCAACATGAGCAAACAGTGTGCTGCTGCAGCAGCAAAGAAAGCCAACATGATGCTGGGCTGCATCAACAAAGGCATCACCAGCAGAGACAAAGAAGTCATTATCCTCCTCTACTCAGTGCTTGTCAGACCCTTCTACAAAAGGATGTGGACAGGATGGAGAGGGTCCAGAGAAGATCCACGAGGATGATCAGAGGGCTAGGGCACCTGCCATATGAGGAGAGGCTGAGAAAACTGGGTTTGAAACTGGGATTGTTCAGCCTTGAGAAGAGAAGGTTAAGGGGAGACCTTATTACAATGTTCCAGTACTTAAAGGGAGGCTGCAAAGAAGATGGAGACTCCTTATTTACAAGGAGTCATATGATCAAGACAAGGGGCAATGGGCACAAGTTGCTCCCAGGGAGATTCTGATTGGACACAAGAGGAAAATTTTTCACTATGAGGACAGTCAGACATTGGAATGGTCTCCCAGGGGAAGTGGTGGATTCCCTCACTTTGGAAAGACTAAGTCTCAGCTCTATGGAGTGCTGAGACATCTCACATAAACAATAGTATGAGAAGGGTTGGACCAGATGATCCTTGAGGTCCCTCCAACCTGACATTCTGTGATTCTAATAATGAAAATGTCTCCAGTTGTGAGCAAAGTTATCCTATAATTACTATAAAACAAACCAACAGAACAATACAAAATATCACGGTCAAAGGACAAATTGACTGCTGTGTGTAAATATTAGGTTACTATTTAAAATGTTAGCCTTTGTCTAAAAATATTCTCTGGTTTTACTTTTCCTTGGACAGCCATGTTATGGGCATGAATCCTGAAATCCATCTGGTTTGAGAAGTAAAAGTCCAAATGACAAAGTTGCTATTTTGTTTTGTTTTGTTTTATTCTTAGAAGAGTAGCTTTTAACAGATGGATAAACAGTTACTCTAAACTTATTTACTGGCAATAGAGATAAGTAGCAAAAATTTTGTTCCAAGTTACACTATTGTATTTCTTATTCTTAGTCTCTTGTTAGGCAGTCACAGAATGCATTATTAGAGAACCAGTCAGAAGAGACCATAAATTCTAGTAATTAATATTTTTGTACTGTTTATTACTTTTTTTGGTCAAAGTACTTAAAAGTAAACCTAGGAGTTTTGAAATTATTTTGAAGCGGGTCAGGAAATTACACCTTCCCCATGGAAATGTGAAAGAAGAAATAGTATTCCAGTTTTTCATCATTCCTCTGTCTAATACTAAAATGAGGTTTCATTGAAAACTAATTTTCATCAGAATGTTTTTGCAACAGAAGAATGGTCTATCAGCTCTTGTGCTGAGAAAACAGGACATATTTTACACAAGCTACAAAAAGAGAATAAAGACTAAGATAATTACTATAAATCAACAGTAAAGTGCCAAGAAGCTTCCGATCATTTAGACACAGTTCTTACTCACACTTTGGGGTTAGTATATCCCAGCTGTAATTTACCATTGAAATGATACACAGATGTCAGGATTCCAGGATTAGGCACAGTCACTGAATAAGAACAACAGGGAATACAATTCATTATTGCATTTGATAGCCAAAGTTAGAAAGATTGAAGGAAAAAAAATATATTGGCAGATACAGATTCTTAAAATTAGGAATATTCCCTGTGGTTTGACTGCACCCAAGAAAGTAATTGTTCCCCTTGTATGACAACTATAATTTTCTTGTTTACCGAAACCCATTGGGGCACCTAATTCAATGAAACTGCAACAACAATCAAGAAGACAATCATGATGAATATGATGTATGGCTCTTTTGCCATCTCATTAAGCCCCACTGTAGGTTCACAAATTATACATATTTGATAGCAGACTTTCAGAGGTGAGAAAGTGCAAGAATGATGGCATTCTACAAGCTCCTACAAAAAAGTGAGTCAAGAGTAGGGAGGGATGAGAAATGGGACTATGATATGATTTTTATTTCAAAATTTCAATGGAGTGAACAATATGAAATTGTAGGATGAAGAAAATTACATAACTAACATTACCATACTTGATTAGGAAATTATCTATAAAATTCTCTCTTTCAGGAATTTGGTCTGATCAACTAGAAGACAGATACCCCAAGAAATTAATGCAGAAGGTGGCAAAATTGTTATGTTATTAAACTCCTTTCAGCACACATCTCTAAGCATGGAAAAAACCCCATCAGACTTCCTGCTCTAGTGCAATCAAAGAATTAGGGTCAATTCTCCATTTAGCAGTAACTGTGCAAGAAGAATATTGTGGGGAAAATGTACTTTTATATATATATATGTATATATATATATATATGCCTTTATAGGAAAATGTAAGATGACCAAGTGTATTGATGGCGAGTTGCCTCAGTGAGGAGTGTTACAGTTTTTGGTTTCAAGAACTTTTTTTACTGTTTTTTTTGTTTGTTTGTTTTGGGGTTTTTTTACATTTTTTTTTCACATGAGTTACAGAACTTATGAGCTTAGTTTATCTTGGCTTCTCTTTAAAATAATTTTACTTTCTACAGTTGAATGTTTCCTTTACCTTTTGTGTTGCTATAAAATACTTATTTCAACAGGTGAGACAAAATCCATCTTGCAGGTGTCCTGAAACAGATCCCACCAGTGCTGTCTGCAAAGGCCATAATTATACACAGGTCACACATGAGCCTCCCAGAACAAGATCAAAGGCCAGGAGTGCTTTTCACAATGCCTTGAAGAAAAATATGTGTGCAAAATGACTTTACATAGCTCCAGGAGAAGGTTTTTGAGCTGTTAAGAACACAGACTATATACATCATCTATATAATACATTTGTTTTTACTAAATTACAAATAATCTTGTTGGAGTTATCAGTGGTATAGAAAGCTATAGAGCAAAACAGGTGAACAGTTCTACTTCTGAGAAGAAGCTGTATCAAAGGTACAGAGCAGAAGGAGACAGAGGTGCAGCACAGGGAGGGAAGAAGAGGTAGAAGAGTTGCTTTTGGCAGCAGTCTTTGCAAGGTGTCTGACCACAGAAAAGTTGAGACCTGCTGCTAAAAAGTTGTTCTGTGAACTTTAAGAATAAGCAGTTGTCATTGAGAGATGTTATTTCTCTTATAATTTGCTCCTAGAAAGTGTATCCAAATCCACATTTCTAGGCAAGTAGATGATATGGTTTTTTTCTTGTATTTTTGTCCAGACACATTATTATATTTTGGGTAGTTTGACCAGAGCTTTCCAAATGTACAGATTTTTGAAACTTGGAGTTTTATTTCAAGCCTAAATTAATTACATTTAAAATCAGGTTTAACCAGTTGGAAATCAAAACTCCTACAACTGATGCTTGTTACTTGGATTCTGAGAGGAGTAGTTAAAACAATGCTATCCTCAGGGAAAATTTGCCATATCGTATCTCTGCCAATTGCCAAACAGACTGCACCTGCCTCTGATACCCTCTGAGTTTTGGCTGTCACCAAAGTAAACAGGCAGTGGGTCTGATTTGATAAAGTCCTTCCCATGCCTGTAAAATCTCACCAGGTTCCAGTTCATCTCAGCCACCCTCTCCCCCTCTCCGCCCCCCCCAGCAATCAAATCTCCATCTTTAGCTTTCCACAATGAATCCAGGGCATATACTCACAAATACCAAATTACTGGAATTGCAGAGCTCTGATGCCTGCTGCAATTCACTTCTGTCATTATTCAGCAGGAAGATTCGTGCTTTTTTGTAGTTTTGGTAATAATTACTTAGTCCTGTGGAAAGGCAGCTGGATGCTGGCACTCAAACCCTCTGTCAGTCCAGCTCCTTGCTGGTGTTAGCACACAATATGTCAGGGTCATGGGACAAAGTGGAGTTGCCTCATTAGCATCTCTTGACTGAAAAGGGATAAAACTTAAAATGAACCCATCTGTTTTCAGTGCTGCTTTGTATATACTTTCTAATGCTGGGTTTTGGCAGGCCCAGGCACTATTTATTCATCACTGTTGTCACTTATCCATTCATCTAGCCACAGAATTTTGAATAGGAGTGTTCACTTACTTAGGCAAAATTTTCTCTGCATATTTGTTTGTCTTTCTGGGTACAAGTGCCAAATATTTATTTGAAAGCGAAATTCTGAACAGGAGTCATGTAAAAGAGAAGAGACTGGGAGGGAAAGGGAATAAGGTATGTTTAATGGAACTCGTACTGCAGTTTCTGTCAACAGATCTCACTTCTTTTTTTTCTGTATAATGACCTTTGCTGTACTGGGAATCTCTCCCTTATGCTGGAAAAGAGCAAGACATCTTGGCACCTGTTTGCAATTTCCACGTTTGGCAGTCATTTTTATTCTTAGACATGTGTAAACCTCTCCCATGATCTGCAGAAAATAAGTCCTTTGAGACCCAAATCAAGGAAGAAGAGAAATTCAGGGTGGATGGACACACATAAAATAGTGAAAAAAGCCCTGGCAGCTGCTTAGAAAGGGCATTAAGAAAGGGCAAGCAAAGGGGTAGTAAATGGAATGTGTGTACTGAAGTCTCTCCATGAAGGCAGATAACAGCAGTGGTGGTAAGCACTTGCTGAAAAAAGGATTTCTGGAGTTTACAGAGAAATGATTGCATCCATTCTTTGAATCCATCCTTCAGTGGCTTCTCAGTTAAGGGTTCAGATAACGATTTCAGTCTTAGTCCTTAGTATGTAGAGAAATCATGGATTAATTATCTGACAAAAATGCCAAAACAGATAATGGAATTGCTGAAATGACAGCTGAAAGTTCTTCAGTCACCAGTTGCATGCTGAACTTTTTTTTTTCCCCCTGAAGATCCTCATCATAGAAAGGACAAACTAATGAGGAAAGATTTAAATAATAAAAAAAAATACTGTAGCTTTTAGAAAAGACAAAGTCCTCATGAAGTGTTGTCTACTTTAAAGTCTCAGGTGTAAGAGTCTAAATATTTGTTTATTTAGATATACTTGAAACTTGTAGAAATTTACCCATTTCTGTTGATATTTTAATAACTGTGGTCTAAAACTTCACCAGAGTGGTGGTCCAGGACTCTTTAATTTCTTGACATCATTAACACCCTTAAAACTGGACCTCTGCTCATTGCAATAAACCTGCTTTCTTAGTTAGGCAAGAATCACTCAGAAGGGAATATCATCAGTAATACGTTATATCATGTTCAGCAGAAAGATGTACTTACTTAGGGGACAGGGAGATTTTGGATGGCAATAAAGTACATTATTAATTTTTAAGTAAAATTTTATTTATACAACCTCTACTCAAATCAGAAATTATTTCAATGCATCTGTGAAACTGCATAGCTTTGATGCAGTTTTACAGATTCAGAAATGGACTCTTTTATTAACCCTTATTAAATAGTTGTAGCTGGATCATGTATTAACTAATCAAGACCTATTAAATGTATTCATACTTGAAAAATGACAAGTGGAAGTTACTTACTGCAAATATGAGGTAGTGTGAATGAAAATGAACTTGAAAGTAACAGGATAAGAATTAGAATGAGTAAATTTTAATTAAAAAAATAGCATAGTGATTTACCTTTCACTTGCAGAAAAAGGCAAATAGGCATTTTATAATGCATGAATTTTTAAAAAAATTATATTCAAAATCAAAGTTGGAGATTTTTTTTTTATTATTTTTTATTTTTAGAATTGCAAGTAAAAATCACATCTACGTGAGAAATACCAGCTATTTTATCTATTGTAATTTAATTCTGGGGAACATATTTTCAGTGTCTTCACAGCATTTCAAAGATCATAAGCATGTTATTCTGAGTTTTTGGAATGCCCATCTTTGAATGAAACTGCTCATGTGTCTTGGAAGAGACAGACAGCTTTTGGAAAAGAGGAAAGTTGCATTACATTTATACTAACTTTGACTTTGTTGGGACATTACAGTACTTGCATCAACAGGTCTTCTCCAGTGTGTGGGATAACCCCCTTGAAGCCTTCCTATCAGTTAATCAGAGAGGGCTGGCAGTAAGGAGAATAAAGAATTGATCATCATGTTTCCTCAAACATTTTAAAAAGATTAGCCATTCTGATAGCTGACAAATGTGTCCCTCTTTGCTGGAGAGGCTACAACTCTCTCACTTATTAAAAGCATGCAATAATTTGTAGTTTTGTCTTTTTAGAAAACAGGTTACCTAACACACACACACAAATAAAAATCACTTCCCTAAGATCCCCCAATCCTTTTCTCAGAGTATTTTTTTTTTTTAATTTATTCGACTAGGAATTCTAGAGGGATGTACAGTTCCATACTCCAAAGCATTGAGCCTGTTTCCCAAGTGGCATCTTTCTATAGCTGACTTTAGCATTCTATCTGTATTGAACAATAAAGCAATATTAAGACTGCAAGGGGAATAAATCAGACACAAATTTAAAAAGCCAAAAACAAAACACAAAATAACCCCAAAGAAAATGCTGCTCCTCAGATTTCATCCAAGACAGATGAAAGGTCTCACATACTCCCTTTTAAACCTTAGGAATTAAAAACACAGAGCAAATATTCTGTCCTTCCTGAGACACTAGTCAATATTCACAGCTCTGAGACATTCTTTGTATTAAAGGGAGAATTTGAGGATTATGACACACCTGGAAAAATGCACCCAACTTTTTTCTCCTGGCTTTCAATCTTCAGTGCAGAGAGTTTGCAGGAAATATGTGGGCTCTTTGTTTACAGCAGAGCAGTCCGTAAAGCTCTGGTGTCACCTACATGCAAACTAATGCTTTTGGCAAATATATCCATCCCCTCAACACTTTTTGTTACATTAAGGGCAATTGGTCAGCCCTTCAGCTTAGCTTCTAAATATTCTTTGCTCAACTTGTTGGCTTTAATGCAAACTCCAGTTCTCTTTGCATCTGTTCCATGCATTGTCAACCATTTCCCCCATCAGTGCAGCAGTGCTGTGTGCCAGCAATCTGGCTCAGTTCAGTTACTGGTCTTTTAACAGGCATTTAAAACATCTATAGTATTACAGTGGTACACCTTGACACAGTATATGAAATGGAGGGTTTTAGGGATCAGTAGTATTTCATTAATGAGCATATTCATTCAGTTTAATCTACTTTTAAACTGATTGAAAAAAACATTTCAAATTCAGTCAACAAAGAGCTACGATGGAATTAGACTTAGAAATTATACACCTTTCCATCCACTATCCCTTCAAAGTACCAAATGTCATACTGAAAATTTATCCCATGTGTTCACTAGGTGTGTGCAATTGTTCGAGACTTTCAGACATTTAGATTCCCAGTTGTTGATAGATTGCATAGCTGAACACATTATAAGATTTCAATCTAATATTTTTTTGGTTTTGTTTTGGTTTAGTTTCGGGGGTTGGGGGGGGGTTAGGTTATATTTTTATAGAGAACTCAAATTTTTCTTTCAATCTTTTAGACACTTTAAGGGAAATCTGATTTAATTGCGCTTCAGGTATTTTTGGGTCCCACCTCCATTCTCTGAGATTTCTCTTCAAAGCCACTGCCTTTCTCAACTGATTTTCTTAAGTCTTTCAGATTTAAATGAAGGAAAAACATGGTTTCTGTGGCTTGGATGCTGACATTTGCTTCTGACACAAATGGAAGGAAATTCCCTCTTCAAAATTTTATCTGCAGATAATCTTGCAGATAAAAGGCACTTTCTTCCTGACAACAGAAGCATCATTTTGACTGTACACAAACAAAACTGGAAGGTCACTGGTTTAGACAGCCAGGAGAAGCAGGCCCTGCTTGCAAGTATGTCCTGATTTTGAAGGAAGCGAGTAACACATTAGAGTTATATTAAGTTTCTGCATACTAATGAGCCCTCACCTTCACTCTCCCACATCTTCCACATCTGTTTTCATCTACCAGCATCACCAGGTCCTTCTCTGCAGGGCTGGTCTCAGTCAATTCACAGCCTGTACTGATACTGGTGATTGCCCTGACCCAGATGCATGAGTCTGCACTTGGTCTTGTTAAATTTCATAAGGTTTACATTGCCACACTTCCCAAGCCTATCACGGTCCTTCTGTATGGCATCCTTTCCCTCAAGTATATCAACTGCACTACTCATTAAGGTCTGCTAGTTCCTTCGGGTGCTGATACCATGTAAACCACTGTAAATGCATCACCTGTAGTGTTGCTTTGCTGGCTATATAGTATTTCATAAATGGGGATCTGAGACCCAAAGAGTAGGGCTTATATCCAACTAAGTGCTTTAGCAACGAGATAAGGCTTAGGTATACTTTGGACACCAACTGCAGGACTGATGGCTTCACACTGCCTGCTGTAACCTTCAAGGTAGCAGGCCATTTAGCTACTACCAACCTTCAAATCTTCTCACTCAACCACTCTATTTCTCTCTGAGCTCTCTAATTATCCTTTTTATCAACATTAAAATAACATCACATAGAAATGAAAGTCACATCCTAAACCTCTTGGTTGAATTGCAGACGACATCATGCAGGAACCACTGCCTAAAGGTCAGTGGATATATTAGCTGTCAGTAGTTTGTAAGTGGATAAACTTGGGGTACTGTATATGGACATAAGACTTCATCTATCTTTGGAAATCTCAACATGCTGTTCAGGTAACTTGTAGCCCTGTGTCCACCCAGCCCACCTCCTGCTTTGATCCCTGGATAGACCTGGTCCATCCCCTACTATCCTTGGGGCTGTGAATAGACTCCATTACCAGCCCTTAGTCCTCCCCACTTCTGTCCAGCCCTGTGGGACTGCAGCTGTCAAAGCCAGCAATTTAGGAATCCACTCCAGTGAGAGTTTTGGCCTGTACATTCCAGTTTGACAAGACATTTAAAGCAGACTAAGGTTATATTAAGCTCCCTATAGAAACAGGACTGAAGAATTACTCTTTTCTTAGCAACTTCTACTTCCAGCTCAGGCAATACCTGTGTCACAAGGTACTGGTCCTTATGAGTCCTGTTCTGGATAAACCAACTCTCCATGTGCAGCATAAGGAGTTAAGTAGTGCACCTCAAAGCTCTAGGTTCTCCTTTGGAGCTGGGCTCATTTGTAGGTCTAGCCAGGAATGTTCTGCCTCAGCCATGCACACAGTCTCTGAGGGGGCAAAGCCCAACAATTCAAATATCCTACTTCGTGGATTCAGTGTTCTTGTGATGAAAATCACAAATCCACTTGCCTTCTAGAAATACTGTCCTCTCAAAATGCCACTGAAACACTAAAAAAATAATTTTTCTATTAATGCATTAAGAAAAAAATTATTATTAGAAAAGCCTTCTCCATCATGAAGTGTTTTGCAACCTTTTCCAACACTGACATGATCTCATTGTCATGCTTACCTTAAAGGCACACAAATTTCACATGTTTTTCACAGTTATTCTGAGATTAAATTTAGCTGCTCAGTTCTAGAATTTTAAACTGTATAACTGCTCCATCATCATCGATCTACTCTGTTTTTCTCATTTGATTATATCTCCACACCAAGCGTTGGTGACATTTTTGTTTTTCACATGAGCACAACCTGTTGTCACTGTTCCCCAGATTCTTTTCTTGATGGATGTGTATTCTGACCCTGCTTGATGAAGTACTACAGCTTTACCATGTGGGATAAATCTTCCTCAGCTAGCTCATGTGGGAAATCCCACTTTGAAGTCACTGGAACTAATTGTGTGTATAAAGTAAGCATGATACAATACACATAATCCAAAGGTACTTAATGTGCAGTAAGCTGTCCTACTTTTGGTAAAATTGTCCTACTTTTCAGTAAATCATTTTGCTTTCTTCCTCTGTAATAAATTGCCCAAATATCCTACTTTTTGACATTACATTTTGCTTTTCTTCTTTTCTTTCCTTGGGGGAAAATAAGAAAGAGAAAGCATACAGGGAATGTGCAGAACATTTTTCCAGGCCATTGTGTAGTGTTCCTTCTGGTTTTTGTTTGTTTGTTTGTTTTGTTTTTTGTTTGGTTGGGGTTTTTTGGGGGTTTTTTGGGGGGGAGGTTGTTTATTTTTGTTTTGTTTTGGTTTTTGTTTTTTGTTCTATCAACCTTCATTCAGTACTAAATAATATAACATTAAGAGCAGACTGCTTCAGTCATGCCTCCTAGCTAAATAAACTGATCAAAGCACTCAATAGAAATTTAGTAAGCTGAGTTAAGACAAGGACGAAGTACAGATATGTGCAAGCTTGATGTTACTGCAGCAAGAATGGTTAAAGGAGTTTCTGGTGGTCATACTACTTAGTCAAAGAAACAAGAAGCATAGATCAAAATTACTATGCTGTTCCCTGTCTTTATTGCCTTTATTAAATTTGTTTGTTTGTTTGTTTGTTTTAAGAGCTAGGATGACACTGTGCAATGCTTACTATAATGTCCACTGGGATTTTATACATATATTTTAAGGGGGCAGATTTGAAACTAGTGGAAACAAAAAGAAATGAATCAGGCCATAAATAGGGAAAAAAAATAGCTAATGACAGTTTAACATAGTTAAACCACCAGTAATGTCTTTCTGTTCCAAAGTATGCACATATCATGGGCTAATTATATAAACATCTCAAATTAATAGCAGTTGTGATGAAAACAAGGTGTTGACAAAGCCAATCTGATCATATGATGAGGCCTGAACATTTCTCTAACTTCTTGCCAGTTTTCCACCTTTATTCCTTCAATTCTGGATTCCTGAAGTTCAGCTTCATTTCCAAAAACAACCTTCTTGCTCAACCCATCCCTGAAGTTAGTTTTAAAACCTATTAAGCCAGGGGTTTTAGTTCAAAATACCCAGAAATAGTGGCCCCAGATAGTCTTTTAGCTGGGCAAGATAGACATTTCATCATTCCCTTCACTCATATACATGTACATCCTTTCTTCCCACTCCCTCACACCAGGATATGGTCTTTCTTCCTTCTTTCTTCCACTGGGGTCTATCTTCCAATCCTGCTTGGTACCCCTCTTACTGTTCAGCTGCAGATAATATCTGAACTATCTGACACCATCTGTGCAGAGGACAAAGACTTTTTGTTGAATTAGGTAGAAGGTGTAGTAAAAATGAGAGAGTTCTTGACTGTTATGGAGGGTAGGAGAACATATAAGTGAGGACACAAACCCTAATAGAGGAAACTCAGATATGTGTCTTTAGATGTGATGCTGAAGCAAAGGGCTTAATCACTTACTGAAGCAATCACCTCATCTCCCAGAATTTAAGCAAATGTCTCTTCACATTACAAAAAGTTGCTGCCAACAGGGGAAGAAAGGGCTGTAAGATATTATGACATGATGCAGAGAAACAAAGTGAGCAACGTTTGCCCAGCTCTGACACTAACCTCTGCCAAAACCACACTGCTGCAAATATAATTGTCTCCAGTGTATATAACAGATATACGAAGACAAATAACAATATTGAAATATTCAATAAACAAAGCTACAAAAAAACCCAAAACCAAACAAACAAAAAATAAACCCCCCCAAAAAACAATGAGAGCTTGCAAAAATCCAGCTGGGTGGATGTCCCTTTCTAATTTCTTTGCATATAAATTTACCAAGTTCCAACCTTATTTTTTCCCCCAGTTTTACTAAATTACTTCCAATGCCTAAGACAGGTGCTAGCTTGATATCCATTGTTTTTATAGCTCATATATTGTCCATTTCTTAGAAATGAAAAATAGCTAGGAACAAGAGTTTTCCCATCCTAGATCAGCACTGTATTACAATCGAGGGTAAGAAGGACCTGCTTAAGAGATAAATGAATTCTTTTGAATTCTGTGCTTGCAGAAGCTTATTATGAGCAGGAACTTTAATTAGCATATTTTCTCATTGGCTTCTAGGAAATGTTGCTTATTACTGAAGTGATAATACCTGGCATATTTACAAAAAAAACCCCAACAGGCTAGCAAACCTGTTTCATAAAGATCCAGAGCCACCATGAGAAAATGAAAAGTCCTACTACCAAATTTCCTTAGGCAGCCAGCTTTCTGACATGATTTCTAAGCCACCTGACTTAGGTGGCTGCTTCAGAGAGTTCTGTTGGGATTCTTCACTAAAAAATACATCAACAAATCTATGAATTTTCATTCATGAGCTACATACATTATAAATGATAAATTTTGCACACTTACTGGAAGAGTAGAGTAGTCATTAGCTCTTTGGTTTGCTTTTTAGGGCCATAGTAAAATTACATACAAGAACATTTTTCCATGCATAATCTTTCCCTCAGCTGTCTTCATCAAGCTGTACCCACATCAGTTGCTGAGAGCTCATCAGCCATTTCAGTGTGGCAGCTGGTTGAAGTGTTCTTACAAACTCCTTGAAATTCCTATTTTTCATCAAGGCTTTATGCAGAAATTCAGCCCAAAGTTCAGACACACATAGATGATGAACGGTTATTAATTTATGAATCATAAACCTATTTCTCTAACAGAAGCTAACATGCATTCTATTAATACACGATTACTAGCCCTCACTATGGTACTGGTGAATCCCACTGAAGACACAAAATGTTTGTCCAGATACGAATTAATGTCCTAGTGCCCTCTACTGCACATACTCACAGGAAAAAGAAGTTAGCAGCAGAGGAACTCAGACTCCAGCTTTCTCATTTATGTCTACATGCAGGACTTTGTTCAGAGACTTGAATCCCTCTGATTCAACTCAAGACATCTCCATTGAGTTCAGCTTCATGTGTCACAGGCCCATCTCAGCTAGAAATAATTTTACCTGCAAAACAAGTGATGGGAGCCATCACCACTAACACACACAAGGACTGGATGTGTTACAGCCTGCCATTGAACAGCCTTTCACCCTGAAAGGATTCTTCTCCAAAAAACACCTTGGGTTTATGGGTGCTTGGTATAAACAGGCACCTCCCAGTTCCTCCATGAGGAGATGCTTCACAAACACCTTCTCAACATTGCTCACATGCCACAGAAACAATGTGGCTTCCCTACTTTGACTGGGAATCCCCAGTGGCTGTTGCTCTGTTTCCAAGGGATGGTACACTGGAATTTGAGGATGCTCCAGGGTTGATAGGTGCATTAATAGACCCATTGTAGTCTGGTAGATTGGAGTTCCTAGTGGATCCACCAGCCTCCAATACTCCATACCCATATTCTCTGGGATTCTCTCCCAAATCCTATCACGTTAAACAGAAACACCAAAATGGTTGCACACCTCATCTCCTGTGCTGCCTGTACACCCAGCAGTCACCACGGCATTATCACCAGGAAAGCATCTGCAGCAACACAGTCTTTCTGACACAGTTGGTCTAACTTCTGTTACACACCCTTGCACTTAGCAGAGCCCCTGCCAAACACTTATCTTAACAGCCACTATGAAAAAATGTTACACAAGAAGAAAGACACCATAAACGAGCCCTTCTAAGTGACAATACAGGCTTGCCAAATGCTTCCAGTCCCAGTAGGCTTTTCTTTTTCTCCCCTGTTTTGTCAGTAATCTGAGAAATGAGGTGAGTCATTCAGGCAGCTTGCAAAAATTGACCAGCACCTTGCAGTTTTGGCACCACGTTTGAAATAATTTATCTAGGAACGGATAACTGAAAAGGGCCAGAATAAATGGAGGTGGAAGTAGCTGCTTTCACAGAGAGACTCCCTTCCCTAGTCTCACAGAAAGCATGCATGTTCAGGGGCCAAACAAGGTTCCTTTCCACAGTTGTAGGGGTGCCCCAAAGGTTCTCATCTAAAGCCCAGAAGTGAGCAGTATAGCTGATAACCAGAAAGCAGTTTTGTAGAAAATGTTATTTTTCCTTACGTCTCCCATATTTAGCTTCTGGCTCAGCAGTTAAGCTCCCACTTCTCCAAAAGGAAACATTTTGGTGGCTGAACAGGAACTCTGTAGCTGCTCACTGATATCCCTCTTATTCTTGCCATACCTGATCTCAGCTTCATTTCAGGTTTGGCTAAGTTCTAATTCAAGCTCTTTTGTGATCTTTAACAGACCTGTGGCAACATTAGGATTCCTGACTTTTTTCCCCTAGATTTTTCTTTGCTTCTGGCTTCCTGACAATTTCATTTCTTTCTTCTTTTCTTCTTCACAGAATCATATAATGCTTCAGGTTGGAAGGGACCTTAAAGATCCTCTAGTTCCATCCTCCCTGCCATGGCCAGGGCCACTTCCCACTAGACCATGTTGCTCACAGTCCTGTTCAACCTGACTTTGAACATTTCCAGTGATGGGGTATATACAACTTCTCTGGGCAACCTGTTGCAGTGTCTCACCACCCTCACAGTGCACAGCATACATGCAGTTCAGATACTGCAGTGTGCTCACTGCATATTACAAGTTTGAAGGACCTCCAAAGGTTGCCAAAGATTAATTGCTACTGCAAAATTTACTAGAAAGTACTGATAGAGAGGTACACATCTCCTGATAGTCAAACACTTTTGAACCAGAAGAAATACTTCAGGAGTCTGTTATCAAAAAGCAAGGGAGGAACAGTGCTGAATCTCTCCAGGCATACAAGATTTCTGAAGCAGAGTTGCTTCCAGAGAGCATGCTACTATTTTCACTGACATCTGGAAAAACGTGGTGTAGGTGGGTGTGAGATCTACCTGCTCGTTGTTTGACTTGCTCTAATTACCTCTTGGCAGTCTAGTAACATTGTATATACTCAGCCTTTATATTTTTTTCTTCACCTTCAGCAGGAAACCAGCTTTTAAACCACATCACTATTTTTCAGAGGAGATGTCAGATTTATAAAACACTCTGAAATCCTCTGATGAAAAGACAAAACACCTTATAAAGGCCTCAATAATTTTGCAGCCTGGCATCATTTTCTTAGAAGGGTTGTGTCTTTTGTGATCATGAAGTGACAAGAGCTCATTGCAAGCTTCATTCCTCCAGCTGGCCTGGAGCCAGGCAGCACAGCCCACAGAGTGGGCAGGCTTGGTGGGGTAGATGCTCTGGTGCAGCACATCTCTTGGACAGCCCCTATCTAGAAGGGCTCTGAGAGAGGCCTGGCAGCAGTTACAAGCTACTCCCCCAGTGAGACCTGGAGAAAAATTGCAGTGATACTTCTGCTTGGGTTTCCCCTGTTACTGCAATGGGGTCTGGTTTGCATCCTTTGTATAAGCTTTCTCCAAACAAAGAGAAATGGCAAAGAGAAGAAAGACCTTTATTTTACTTTTCATTCCTATCAAATGGTAATACTAACCATTGACCTGCATGTCACACATTTGACGACTTGGTCTTCAGGAAGAGAACCTGTTATTTTTATTGCATTTCTATTCAGAAGGCAATATTTCAATGAGAATACTTATGAATGAAGGACGAGGTCCATAACTACATTTAAGCATCTAACTCCTACCTATGGTGCAATCTAACTGCCCTTCTAGACATGGTCCCTGGGATTGCTGCCACATAAATCATCAGGTTACTAACCAATGATTCCTTTCTTTCCTGGTTACTCCTGTTTTATTCATGCCTCTCTCATTTCCCTGTGCCCTAAATTTCTATTTGATGTGGACCAGGTTTGTAGACCATGTGCAATCACATTAAGATATGTGGACTAGATCTATTCTGTATTTCTACAGATCCAGCTAAGTAGGAATGCAAAAGATAAAAAGACTACAATTAAAGGCTTGGCATCTGCAAATGTTATCCATCATCCAGTGTTAAATACTTGCGGTGGTTTCTAACAAAACTTTTCTTCTATATCAAAATGGCCATATATCCACAGATATCATACTTCCAATAATAATTGCTTTATAAGGGCTCTCAGCCATTTTTTACCTGGATTTTCTGCTGAAAATTCATTAAAGTTGTGCTCATTTCTTGGAAGAATTTTATCTTGCTGACAAAAATAAATTATAAAAAACATAAACCAAGAGTATCTTCATGCAACACTCTGTAACTGTATAAACTATACCTCTTTTTCAAGTGTGACTAGACCAAAGGAAGAACAGAGATCATTATTCCATTTGGCATCTAAAGCATACATGTTTATAACGTTGAAAAGTATTGCGTAAGTTAAATGAGAGTCAAGATAACAACACAGTAAAAAATGCACCAAAAATAGCTCCTAATCCATCATTCTGAACACATGTGTAAGTAGGCAAGGTAGATAATATGATTTTGGAACAATAATATTTTAGAAAATTCAGGCTTGAGGGCTTAGAATTTCCTCTTCTGGATGTATTAGTATATAGAGATTAGATTAATTATTCTTGGTTCAATAGAAGATAGCATGTTATCTGTACTGTCTTAAATTGACAATTCTTGCTCTTGGACCAAACCAGCTACAAATACCCTTTACATACTGACATATTAAAATTTTCCATTTTTTACGCTAAACTTTTCAGTATTTAGAATACCTCTTTGAAAAAACAAAACCAAAACAACAAAAACCCTAAAATAAAACAAAACAAAAAACAGTGGAAAAGTATAAATAACAGGCAATTTTACACAAGATTCAAGGCTGACTCTGAGTTAGTTTCACAGGGAGAAAAACACTCCACTAAAATCCAAAATAAATTAGGATGATGGGTATATAGAAGAAGAGCATTAAAAGTTTTGGCTTGTTATGAGTGCATCTTTTTTCCAATATGTAGTGTTGGTTTTGACACACAAAGCCCAAGACTTTTGGAGACTGATGATCTACTAATTAGACTAATTTGGAAACTAAAATCTCTTACTACTGCCTTTTTAATGAGGAGGCCCAGGCCTGAGAATGAAGGAGCTTTGATACTTCTCTGCTGTTTTCCTGTGTATTTCACTTTATCTTCAGGCCCAGGAATTTGGGCTCAAAGATGTATCTGAAATTCCCACACTGGAATTTCACTGGAGACTTAGCTGCCTTATGAGGATATCTCACAGGGTTTATTCTACAGGATAGAGAAAAGCCTTAATAGTTCAGTCTTCAAAAAAAAGTTAAAATCACCTAACTTCAAATCTGATAATGTTACCAGTAGATGAAGTAGTCCATAAGAACTTGGCAAGCACATTGATGTCAATTATAAACAGGTTGGATAATCCATGAGATAAATCCTCAGTAAGAATTATAGGACTGAACTTTGTGACTTTGGCTCGAGGATGGCATGGAGAGAAGGGACTTTAGTGCCACAAGTTGTGGGCACATTTAAGCTCAGCTTTGCTAATTTTAGGTTGATTTGTACAACATAGTTCTAGCTCCATGCATAAACAACTAGCAGTTGTATAGGGTTACATTAAATATTTCAATAAAATTTAGTTATGAGGTTTCATTCAGTTCTTCAAGGAGAAAAAAGAATTTGGGCTTCAGCTCTGTTAATCTGCCTGCTCCTGCAAAGAGCTGCCTAAAGTTTAGCCACGTGGCAACAAGGAATATTTTTTTCCAAGTGTGCTCTTAGAAGAAATGTACAATTTGGTGTTGAAAAGTCTGACAGTGCAAACACATCAGGACTGTTTCCTCACCACTCAAACCACAGAGTAATTTAGCTATGTAAAAAAGGCCAGACACATGATAATGGGGTCCTAAGAGGCACATGGCCAAACCACACTTGATTTTGATTCAGCTAAGCTAATCAAGAACTTCCTCAGTATCCTTCATGCCATGGCATAAAAGACAGCAAAAATTGAATAGAGGAGCGAGAAATTAAAGTTCCTACATAAAACTGTAGTCTAGAGATGCTCAGAACAATGTTTTGACACCATGTAAGAAGACAGTAATTTCTTCAATAGTTTCTTTAAGTCAACCTTATAAATCTCATTTTAGTCAAAGTAACAGACAAAAGGAACCTGAGAGGAACTTTTATATATTCATGCGATAGACAGTGACAACTTCTAGTGGTCCTGGATGGATCTTGATGAAGGATCAGCAGTGTGCCCAAATGCAGTAAGTGCTATAACCATGCCAAGGAAGAGGAGAAGGAAGATGGTGTTTCCCCAGACTGTGAATAGCAGTAATTCTTCAGTGTCATGACAAATAAGATGTTTTTACAAAATCTTTGTACTCTTAAAATCAGAACAATGGCGGTAACCAAGCCAAGAGGGAAGACATGTGAATGGAAACTTTTCACTGTAACCTTTATTCATTTCAAAATATGCTGACAACAATTATGTTCTGTAAAGAGTTGGAAAGTTTTATCATTGTCTTCTTTTAGCTCCAGGGAATGGATTAGAGCCTTAACCTTTGGGCTGGGAGAACATCAAGTCTCCTTCCTGGAATTGGGAGTCTACCTCTCAGCAAAGTCAACGCAAATTCTTATTCTTAAAGAGTAAATGGGAGATGCAACATACCTGCAGGCACAGTGAAACCAGTTAACATTACTGTTCAAGGATTATTACAGCTGTGGCTGAAGAGAGTTGGGAATTCAATTTCTTTGATTTTCCTACGGTTCTTTCCTTTTTTTATGTCCTTTTGACAGATGACACTCTAAGGTAAAAAAGAACTAATTCCATGTGGGCCATTAGCTAGGCTGGATCTGTTGATGTCCCTACATAAAAGGAACATCAAACATACATAAAAGGAATCTACTGTACAGTTATAGAGTTTTCATTTATGTTTTCACTTATGTGGACCACTACAGGAGGGACACTGGGACACCCTGCTGTTATAATTAATGCGTATTTGCTAACAAAAATTGAACTATTCAGAAGTTCAAGATATCCCACACAGTATTCTTATCTCTAAACTGGAGGGACATGGTCTTGGTGAGTGGACCACTTGCTAAATAAGGAAGATTCAGGAAGATATTTTTTGCTGTGACGGTGTCAAGATACTTGTACAAGTTACCTGGAGAAGTTGTGGATTCTCACTCCCTGGAAGTGTTCAAGACCAAGTTGGATGGGGTTTTGAACAACCTGGTCTAGTGGAAAGTGTGACTGCCCATTCAGGGGTGTTGGAACTAAATGGTCTTTGAGGCCCCTTCCAACCAAACCATTGTATGATTCAGGATGTTGACTGCAGTGCATTCTTAGAAGAGGAGTGTTTCTGGGAAGAACAGACTTCTTCCATGCTCGTAAGCCAAGGGAGCTCCACTGCTGTGTGTTCCAGGCCTGAAATCTTCATTTTTTGTAATTGTAGTCTTTTCAGCTAACTGGACAGTCACTACTAACCAAGTTTTCCACATCAGCCCCTTTTATAGCAGCCAGTAGGAAAGCAGCTATCAACCAGGAACTAGAGGAATAAGAGAACTTGTGGCGCCTTTTATTAATTTAACTTAAAGCATAAATCATAAAGTTTTAGGTTGAACACTGAAGTATGGTATGGCCACCATCTTTCATAGATACATAGCAAAATCTCTTCCTGCTTTAGGGGATTAAAAGGGAGAGAACAAGCAGACTCACAGTTTTTCCTTACTCTAGGGGGTCTAATGAAATGATCAAATACAATGACTCATTCAGTAAGAATGCTAATATGATGTTCTTTCAACTTCAGTGAAGTTTCCACTAATATGGAAAAGTCTTCAGTCTTTTGGACCATTGTTTTACTGGAGCTAAAAGCACTTTAAAGATGTCTGAGAGAACATATGAAGTTTAGGGACAGGATGTAGCCTCCGGCTTGCTTTTTTGTCTTTCATTTTTCCAACTGTAAATCCACTGTCCTTCTTTTATCATCCTGTATCTCCCCCCAAAAAAGTAGGGGATTTTTGAACGAATTCTACTATTCTTTGCTTCCAGTAGTTTCACTGACAGAACATTCCTGTGTTTACTTTCTTTATGGGAAGTAGCTCTTTCTCTCAAGTCCCAGCTTAGCTTCTCAGTGTTTATCACTTTCATACTCATCACTAGTGTTGAGAAAAGGCACAAATACGCTTCAGAAGAAAAAGGAATTGCCTCTCTTTTCCTTTCATTAATCTTTGGGCTTCAGCTGGACTTTCTTCTTCAGACACTACTGTCACTGAGGTGAAGTGCACAAATGAACAGGTACAGCAATGAGAAATTCAGAACATTATAGAAAAAAAACAAAAAACAAAACCCAAACCAACCAAAACCCAAGCCAAAGTATTTTAAACTTCCTTCAGATTTCATAACCCTTCTTTAGAAACTGACTTCAAACACAGTGTTGATTTTATTGCACAGCTCTATGCCTCCCTATAACGATCAAGCTGTATTGAGTTTGAACTTTTACTGCCAAGAGCATGCTGTTTTGCAATCCAGTATTTTGGTAGTTTGTACTGACCTTGTACGTCATGATCAGTAGGAACACCAGTTCATTTCACTTTTGCATGTATTTCAAATCACAGGCTCTTATCAGATATATACTGCTTACTAACACACAGCCCTTTATTACAAGCTGTTCAAGTAAACCAACTTTCAAAGGTTGCTTCACTGCCCCTCAGTCATGATCACAATAAAGCAGAGCATTTTAAAGCAGGTATCTGAAGTGTCTTGTTGTTTTAAAAGTATTCTTTTCAAATACATCTCTGCAAGTTGAATAAAATGCTCATTTAAAGCCAAAGCTTTTTTTTTTCTTTGAGAAAACAAATAATCACAAAATATGTTACGCCTACTATTAATATATTATGAATACTAAGTCTAATTTATGAATTAATTGCACCCACAATAAAATGTCACTGAACGTTCAGTGTTCAGCTCAAATGTAAATTAGTGGACTGCAATAAACAGAATTACTTTGTGGGAAAAGGGTGCAGGTTTTACATAGCAGATCTCTTGGGTACGGGAGATCCCTCATCTGCCTTCTTCAGCCTGGAGCACAAGAAATATCTCAATAAAACATCAGTTTGCTGTGATCCCACACACAGTGGCGAGCTGCTAGTTTAACTCTGTAGTCTACTGAGTTAGCTAACTTACGATATACCTAGATCCAGTGTCTGAAAATGCCCTCCAGGTTTTCCACATGCCATCATCTGGGAGTGCCCAAGATGCTGACCCATCACCCTTCTTTCAGCCTCATGACTCCCATCTCCTTTATTTGAGTTTCTGATGATAACGTGAACCTTTGGATGTACTTTGACCTTTTGACTTCTGACTTGAGCAAGAGTACAGGATCCAATACTTCCAATAGTTACATCCAAACAATCCTGTTGATATCAGAAAGGCTTATTCTAGAGTTTATGGGGAGAGACTTCTAGATTTGACCCTTAATCTAATCAACATTGTGGGAAAGTTCAAACAAACAAACAAAAAAAGGCATAACATCAAACAGGTTTGATAGCAAGTTGCTAACAGTTATTACCAGCAGGAAAATATGGCTTTATCTTGAAATGCAAATGAAACCACCTGACACCAGACAAAGAACAGTTCACAGCTTCTTATCACCCTGACACTGGAAAGCATGTTAGAGCATTAGTTTGGCACTCTGTGGAATAACTGGCAGTGGTAACTGTCAGTGGTAGCAAATCCACACTGCAATCAATAGTTCAGGCTGGCATGATCAACTTTTATTAAGTATGTTTGCATAGTGTAGTAGAAGTTAATATTCAGTGAAAGTTATTAGTCCCCAGATTTTCCTGTTATTTTGCAAATATTCACACTGATAAAACACAAAAGAGCTAATGTCATCCATGTGCTATTGAACATTTTAATCTGGGCCATCTAAAGCAAATGCAGCTGAGACTGAACTTGTCCTGCTCCCTTCATGGAATTCATCATTAACAACATTTAACCATCCCATAAAAGCACAGTGAGAGTACCAAAGCCTCACTACACCCCCACCAACATGCTGATGCACAAGTGCAGTTTGCAGCACCACAGTACCATACTGTGGACCCAGGGATGTCCACAAGTGCAGCCACATCACAGAGCTTTCAGAATGCATCCACCAGTCAAATCAGGTACACTGCAAGATTTATCCTCAGGTTTTAAGTACCAAATGGGTGCTCTGAATTTCCAAAGCTGAAAGCAATGAGAGCTGTGGGCTACATTACTTCAGCTGAAAAAGCTCCCTTCCAATAAGAATTTAAACTACATTAATTCATTCATTCTGTGTAAAGTTATGAAGGCAATAAAAATCTCCAAAATATAAAAAATGCATTAATTGACATTTTAATGGCATGTCAGATGTGTAAATAACTGTCTCCAGCAGACAGGCTATTGCATCTCCCACAGACTCAGCTAGAGGGAGGCTCCTTCCTGAGTATGTACCATCAGCAAGCTCTGAACTACAGCTCTGCTAAAATTACTCTGTAAGGAAAGTAAAGGTATTAATATAGAGAGTACTACTACTTTTTGCTACATTAAATTATACAGCTTTCTGTGTACTGCAAAAGAATTTGGCTAATCCTAGGAGAAAGAATGAGACTTCACGGCCTTTAGCACTCTTTCCAATTGAACTTAATTTTTCAAAGCATCTCCATAGAGCTTCCCACAATAAACAAAGGAACATAACCATGGGCCAGTGCCAAGATCAAAAAAAATGACCCAAAAAAAAGCCACAGGAAGATCTATTAAAAAGTTACAGGTGAGCTACAGGTTTGCTTTTTAGTTATAGACTTTAATAAAACCATTAATGTGGGACAATAGATTTGAAATTAGTCCAGGCTTCTTGTGCAATCTTAAGGGTACCAGATGGTTCAGTACGATTAAATGTAAATGGCAGAAAACACTCAGGGTCATAATTTTCATAAACTTATATCCATCTCCCAATAGTTCCAGTTTGTGGATGGATGTATATTTTTTCTACTCAGGGACTGAAGCAGTTGTAGAGGTCCTGCACTTGTACCCTGTTTACTGAATTTCCAGCAGTTCGACCGTACCAACTAACACTTGCTGTTTATGCAGAATTTAAATTAGCATCAAGGTTTTAAAAGATGACTAAACTCCCCCTAGATCAAAGACTTTAAAATTGTTTTAGGCTGTTCTCTCATCAAATAAAGTATGACCCTTCAGTACACAAATACTTTTCCTGCAGTTGTTTTCTTGAAAAGATAATCCTATTCCTCTCACAGAATTGATTTTACATTATTTTAACTTAACTCTCAAATAAGTCATGCAATAAATATTTTTTCTAATTATGTACATAGTGAAAAATATTTTACTTTCTAATTAAGATAGTAAGCTCTTTGAATCACCATATACATCAATTTTACCTCTGAGTCCAGATGACTCTTCTAATGATTTTTCTAAAGCTTCCATGGCAGTATAGCTCAACAGCAGTAATATATGCAATTTCCAAATCAATTTCTTGATTTTATCTGCTTCTAATAAGTCCAAAACTTAGACCAGATTCACAGAAAATAAAGAGACTAACACATAGGACTTACAGAATCCAGCTATGCTATACTCAGAGCGAAGTTCAACTCTGGAGTTAAAACTTTTCAAGTCAGACCCCTATTCTGGAAAAGGGTCTGGAAAATCAAGCTGAGATTTTGGATATGAAACAGTACCAGCTGTTGGGAAACTCGACTGTCTTACACAACAACAGCTTGCTACCCATTACCATAAAATCTCATTTTATCAGCATTTTACTGCTAATCTCCCACAACAATCCACACAGGGTAGAATTTAAGGAAACACCTTAACATAAAATGTTTCTTACCTGCTATAGAGATTCAACAAGAACCACAAATGAAAAAGGACTCAATTTGGACCTAATGTAATAGACTGCATCCTTTGTTTCAATTCTGAAAACAGCCAGAAATAGAATAAAATTTCATCCTGCCATTCTGCCCTATTGTATAGACCATGGTTGGTGATACGGCTACTTGACAGAGAAGTCTGCATTCAATGAACAGTCCTAAAAATCATTCAAAATCTCTAAATTTGAATTAAACTAAATACTTAGTCCAGCTCACAATCCTTGCTGTTGTAATTGATGATGAATCCACAGCTACATCACAGATCTTTGTGCTCAAGACTTTTAGTTCACGTACATCAAAAGCATGTCCCACTCTGATTTAGTTGGAAACAGAGGATATTCAGCCATAAATAAGCCAATAATCTTAAAACAAAAGGAGTAATCTGACTATTATTAAGTGAGGAATTGCAGGACTGGAAATGGAGTTATGCAGCTTGCATTTACTTTAAATCCTGAAATCTGTCATTGCCTAGAAGGAAGTGATTTTGCAAAATGCCATTCTACATTGTCTGATAATCTTATTAATCTTTGGTATAAATGCTGTGT
Source organism: Florisuga fusca (assembly GCA_038090715.1). NCBI lineage: Eukaryota > Metazoa > Chordata > Aves > Apodiformes > Trochilidae > Florisuga > Florisuga fusca. The sequence continues at coordinate 14,278,165 of JAAWXA010000019.1, forward strand.
TTTCCTTTGGGTTTGGTTTGGTTTTTTGATTTGTTTGTTTCTTGTTGTGTCGGGTTTTTTATTGTTGGTTTTTTTTACAGCAGTATCTTAATTTCTATATTTTGATTCATAAGCAGCATATTTGTGAACCAAACTAGCTGTCCTCCAACACATGGGAAATGTCAGCAAACCTCATAGAAAAATATAATATGGCCTGCATCAAAAAGACAAAGCCCAGAGTAAGTATGTAGTAATAATAGATTACCAGTACTACAAACAAGACCTTGCACAGATTTCAGGATTGTTTATAAACCATAAATCATTGAAACACTTACTTCTTTGCTACACAGTAAGGAACATTTTATCACAAGTACAATACTCTTTGCATCTAGGTTTCCAGGTACTTTAGCACAGCTGAGTAACAAATAGTGTCATCCATATTGTACAAGTGAGAGAACTGAGACATCTGGCTCAAAGTCTCACAGAAGATCCCTGGCAGAGCCTGAAATTTGTTTCATACTTCTTCATTTTCAGAGATGCCTCATTGAAACCTTAGAAAAATAGGGTAGGTTCCTGAAAATGAATTTAGAAATCTCGGCATCATTTAACATGATTAATTAATTGAAAAATGGCCATATCAAAGTTTTCAAAAGTTTTCCTTGAATGCTTTTCTTACAGCAGTGTTGTTCAAGGAACGTTCCAGAGTATGTCTATAAACAGAAAAAAAAAAAAGACTGTGATAGCTCCTGGGAACAGTAGGAAACAAGAAAACAGAATACAGCAGCTGAGACAGATCAACAACCAACAGTCTTTGGGGCTGAAACCATATTTTTCTGATAGCTTCTGAGGAGCCTGTGAGTCATGGCAACTTCTTTCATCAATTCTCCAAATGACTAGGCTTCCAAGACTTCAATCACACCGTACAGGAATATGTTTCATATCCTGTCTCTGCTGGAGGAATGCCTGCCTTTGGTGGGTGCTTAACCTGGGTTCATTACCTCAGTTTTAAATAGCAGTGAAATCTGTCTTTTCAGCTAAACCCTTGGTAGAAATTCAATCCTTTAGGAGAATCTGAACCTGGATTCAACTGTTTACTTAATTAAAATCCAATAAACTTGTTCCACTGCTGTTTTAATCCAGATTAACTACGGCTTCATTAATTTGTAGGACAAACACACCATTGATATAGAGGTAAGTAAACAGTCATTGGGTACCACAAGATATAGACATAGATCACATCAGTATCATTTGGAGTTATATGCTAATAAGACCAAGATAAAACTGGGCCCTGTGACTGCTGGCACAGCATTTATTTCACTTTGCTTTTAATATCTGTGCCTGAGGCCTTTTTTTTTGACTAAAGCACAAGCTTGTTTCAGAAGAAAAACTTCATTTCAATAACTGCTTTATTTAGCAATTTGATCTGCTCCTTGGGAGAAAATAAGTAGTAGATATTAATGCCTGCAGGTAGTAAAATCTATAGACTATATCCCTGAATTATTCACAATAGTCACTAGGGTCATTTTCCCAGTCTTCTAATGGCTTGGGGAAGCTGCAGAAAATCAGGTTAAGTTCAAGCAGAAAAAGTCTATATATTTTTTTACTTTTTATGACATGCTGGAAGATGAGCAGCAAGTTACAGAAGACCCATTTTTAATAACCACAGTATACCTAGGAATTTCATCTATGCTGACTGATTTGTTGTAAGACAGGTGAGAAGACACAGCCTATTATTAAGATTGCATAATACTTCCAGTTTATATGATCTTGTTCAAAGTCCTGGAAAGTCATAGAGAACTGAAGACACTGAGACTAAAGTTCCCCATGTAGAGGGTATGCCGTAGACTAGATTTGTTTGGACATTTTCAGCCAAAAATATTTGGTCATCCCTAAACACAAAGTTAGAGAAATATCTGTTCTTCCTTGACTTGCCCACTCCCCATCTTTTTTTCAAATAAATAAATTAATACATCAGATCACACTTGCTCAGGTAATTTCAGTGTTTGTAAATTCTCATGAAATTTTGAAACACTGAGATTAATTCTTGGAAGGAAGTGGTTTGATGTCAGGAAGGAGTGCTGTTTCATCCCCTTGAAATGAGTTCCAGTGCAACCCTGTTGAAAGCACATGAAAAACCAGTTTGCATATGCTCAGCAAAATATTCGTCAATTTTGCAGTAAAAACTCCCCCCAAAATGTTGGTACTGAGCACACGACCAGTATTTTTCAGCTGCTGGAGGATGGGCACCTGAATGGCATGTGTGAAGGTTGTCCCCTGTGCTCTCCCTTTGTCCCACCTTCTGGCCCTGCAAGCAAGTAGCCATTTCACTGAATGCAAGCCAGAAAGGAGATTCCAGGAGAGTAAAAGAGAAAATTGGGCAAAGAACAGAGATAGATACGACAAAGAGTAGACAAGACACAAGGGCTGGCTGGAGAGACCATGCTTCCCATGTGATTGAGGAGATCACTGAGGAGAAAGAATTTCTGGTGTTCCAACAATCCCTTGGTTTGAAAGGCAGGGAAAGAGGAGCATATGATTTGCTTCTGAAACACTGAACTGTTTCTGCTGTGGAAACAGCCTCTGCTTTCTGAAATGAAATATTGCTGACTTTTGGATGGGTAAAAAATGCATTTATTGGGTGCTAGGGGAAAAGGTGGAGGGAAGATGTGTCAGCTTGGATTTAAATGAAAAAATTCCTGAAGCTCAAGAAAATATTCATACCTTTGGAATATTGTTTCTTGGCTGGGCCCTTTATTAAAACAGAATTCTACAGGAAGAAAAGGAAAAGCCTCTTTCTTTTGATGGGTGAAATCTAAGCCTGTATCTGTCAAAGGCTGAGTAATTACTAAAAGTATAAATTTTACCAGCAGCCATTGATACTGTGCTTTGACTTTATAGATATCTGATGTATAATTCTGCAGCAATCCTATCTACAACTCGTATAAGGAGCTAGGCACTGAAATGACAAAATCCAGTAAAACAGTCAGGAACCTGAAAGGCTTCCTGAATTAAAAACTAGTGGGTAATTTCAACTTAGGTTTGCCTTGGGCTTGATTTTTTTTCTGGGTATAAAATAAGAACTGTATCAGTTCTTCCCCTCATGGGTATGGTGTGAAGGCAGAAGAAAGCCAATGCAGTGCTCAGACATCCAATGATGGGCTCCGCCAAAAAACAAAAGGAGACTTAATTAATTCTCTCTTCAGACAGACTTTTAGTAATGAGGTACAAAAGACCTTGTGCCAAACAATGAAATTAATACAAGATTATTAAATGAACACAATTTATCTTGGGCACAAAATGAAGCAGGGTCCTGTCAGAAAAATAGTATGGGATCATAAATAAAACTGGCCTTATATGTGGCAAAAAAGACCAAATTGAAGCTGCGTAGGCAGGAGCGTGCAAGCAAGGAATTACTTAATGGATTCTGTATTCTGCAGACCTATTAAGATTCTTCTTTTCTAAAATCTCACTTACTGTTAAGCATTTTAAAAACTACAATGGAATGAAGATAGATATGACAATAGAACGGATACATTCTCTATGCACAAATACAGCTTTTTTCACTTGACTTAGCTCTTCTTTTAATTTATAGAGTCAAAGCTAGGTCATGCTGTAATAATGAGCACAGACTTGCATAGAATAAGGATTCCCAAATGCATACAACCTACTTACATTTATTATAGATCACTCCAAAATGTCTGACTCTACAGTGATACTTTTACAAGGTCCATCACCAGCTCCTCCCATTTTGGTAAGGGCAGAGCGTACAACAGTGACATTAACTTCCACAGTTTTCTTAACAAAGGTGTCAAAGTATTTTCTGGTTATTAAATGAGCCTTTCAACCTCTTTGAAGATTTTTTTTCAGAAGTTAAAAGCATGACTTACTGAAGGAAGTTCACATCTTTCCCAAAATGATGCTCAATTTTGTCACAAATGCTTATGGACTACTTTAATGTTTCCTGAGTTTAAAAAAAAAAAAAAAAAAAAAAAAAAAAAAAAAAAAAGAAGCATAACATTTTCTAGAGTACACAGCATTCACATGAATTACTTTACCTGTGTTGTAAATGTATCCACCTCTGGATTTTAATAAAGCAGCTATTTAAGATCTCGGATAAATATCACCGTGAGAAACAGGGCTAGAAGAAAAGGAAATTACTCTGTCTAACTGCAGACAATTGGAAAGACAAGGTATAATTAACCAAGATGTAATTCTTCCTGTGCCCTAAAACTGCCAGACCTAAACTAAACTAAAATAGAAAACAATCAAACAAACAAAAATGCAATTAGATGCTTACATTTCAAGAAACATACAGGGCTTTAGGTTTTCCCTGCCACTTATAACCCAACAACTCTAGCAAGAATATTTTCTGAGGCACAAATTCAGTATGAGATTTCAAACAGACACTATCAAAAATGCAAAAAGGAAATAACTTGTATTTTTGTTTTGACAGATATGTTTGATCTAATCCAAGAAAGTGAGTAATAGAGCACATTCCCTACTGTTAGAGAAAGCCAGAACTTCAACCAGGTTCTCCTTAACCAGACTTCATTGAATTGGTTTGTCCATCTCTCTCTTAACTAGACATAGGGATGGCTTCTGACTTGTTTTAAAAGCAAACTTCCTTCATCAAAAAAATCCTCCAGAAAACAGGAAAATAAACAAACAAAAAAAACCTTTTTTTTTTTTTTTTTTTTTTTTTTTTTTTTAACTTTTGCTCATTTCAATCAGATTATTAAAGGCTAAAGTAAACTAAATAAATATCTCTGGATTTGGAAGACATTCATAACCCGAACAAAGACATATAGTGTTCAGTACTGAAAGGCCATGAAGTCAGCAAATAACCATAGAAAGAATCAGATTTACAGCTACTGAGTTTACCATGAGCATCACAAACCCACTTGTTTCTACAAGAGTATTTTGGCATCGTGTGGTTGGTAATATGATAGTCCTTTAACAAAACATAGTTATTTATTTTATCTGCATAATGGAAGGTGACACATCTGTTCAATCTATTAATTTGGGACAATTCCCTTCCAGCCTTATATATGAAGAATGTACTTTCAACATTTTTTTCTTAACCTTTTAAGGTTCTCAGTTTTGTGGCAGATCAGAGCAGCAGGGGGTGGAACTTGGTTCTAAGTTTTTCAAATCTCTGGTTTTCAAATACTTTAAATCTTTTGGGCTTTTTGTTGAAATACTCACAGAAGTCTCTCATTCATGTCTAAGTTTAGAAAAAAAAAGACAAAATACTGCCACCTCATGCCAAACTGAACCCTGAATTTTTCTGTTTGCTCTTGTGTGCAAAACAAATCAAGCTGAAGTAATAAGCAGCTTTAAAGTCATACCTTCTATACAGTCAGAGTGGAACACAATAGTTTTGGAAACTGTTCCATCAAATTAAAAGAACTGACTTGTTTTGAAATATATTTTCCAGCTCAGGCTAGAGCAAGGCAAATCAGAGACTGGCACATGAAAGATGGTAAAGAAAATATTCATTTACAGGCTGTCCTGTAAATTACAACATTTCTTCATGCGGCATTTCGTAATTGGTTTCAGTTCTAATAATCTGGTGTCAATAGCACATTGTGGATGAGAACATCATTGCTTTCCTCTTTAATCTGAAGAAATACCCTTCCATTTGCCAAAATTTTAAATACTTTCACTTTTCCTGAAACTGATTGAATAATAAATGAAAGACTACATGTAAGCTCCAGGTTTTCAGCTCCTAAGTAGTAATCATTTCATGTATGGCATCCTAAGACGTGGACACTTCTATTTGCTGTATTCTATGAAGCATCTCTGGAGTAGTCTATGACTAAGGCACAGCACAGGTATTAACTGAAACCACCCAAGATTCAAATTACAATAGTAAAGTCTATAGAGTGAGAGACTATGGGACAAGGGAACTCTTACTACTACTTCATACCATTATTATTATTACTGTTACTGTTGTTATTATTATTTAAATACTTACCATTTTCTTCCTTATTTACACTTAAATATTGTCACCTGAGTTGAGATAGTGTACATTTTTTTCCAACAAATTAAAAAGACAAATCAAGAAATGACCTTTAGTGCACGAATTTAAGACAATCCTGGTCAGACATATTGTCAGACGGAGTATGGGGGGAGGTGTTTTTGTAGCATTCAAGAGGTTGCTCAGAAATCTTTAAGCTTAGTAAAACTCTCTTTTCAGTGTGATAACCTGTTTCACAAACAATTATTGGAAATTGTTTTAAGCTGCAACTAATTTTACCACTTATGGTTTTATGTAAATTTATCAATCTACGGCTTTTATCATGCACTGCGTACCTGAGATTTCATTGAACAAGGTCAAAGATAAGATCTGTGAGGTTTTCAAGTTACAGCTTTATTCTAATGCTACTCTAGCATGTAAAAGTAACCATATAGATACCGAGTAATAAAGAAAATTATATATATTCATTATGGTGCTCTGACTGATTTAATCTCTTCAGTCTCTACTTCTAAAGTCCAAATCACTGGGGAAAAAAAAATCACTAGAAAATTACCCATAATATAGTATGGATTGGGGAGAAGGCTATTTCTGAACTATTTCAGAATTATATAGTCAGTGGAATGGAATTTTGAACTAATATCTCTTCTGTTTTTTCTTGTCTTTATCTTAGTCTGCCATGTTTTCCATATGAAGCAAATCTGGAGAGAAAATAAATGATGTTTTGAAGCTTGTTTTCAAGAGGAGAGAGTACATTTTTTAAATGTGGTGAAGATAATATACTATACAGGAAGCTAAAGAACAAAGTTTCAGATACTTTCAGGGTATTCTATCTTGATAGCAAAGCAATAGCCATATTATCAACCTCACGTCATGAGCTTGTCTCTTTCTAAGACATAATTTTTTGGAGGATAATAGACCTATATGTATGAATGAAATCTGCAAGGCTGAAGACCCCCCCACCTAGTATCACTTTTAACTGTGAATGACTTTGCACATAGGATTAGTCCTCTTGATTTCATCTGGGCACTCTCAACACACTGCACAAGAAAAAGTCCAATGGAGTCATCCTTAAAGTTATTTAAACACACAAATCAAGTCAAGATCAATGCATCGGTTTGCAGACCTTCCACATAAACATCTGGGGAGTTTCAATATTCCTCTGTTTATTCAACTAATCAAGTAAGGTATAGAATCTCTATTTTCTATGCAAGAATAATTCCCCCTCCATAGTCCCAGATGTTCTCCTGGATGTAATTTCAACATTGTGTATCTTATTTGATGCCTTTGATTAAATTTTTAATACATTTAAAATGTCAGTGTGTCCAATCAAGTGAAAAGAGACACATGAAAATGAAGTGACTCATGCAATAGGAATTAAATCTAACACTACTCTGTCACCTATACTTTTGGAGATTAAATTTATGTACAACTTAAGCAAATTCATTCTTCTGTCACATACCACCAGTGACATAAATAGACTGGAAAACACATATTGTACACTCATTAAATGTAGATTTGGAATGCAGAAATATTGCTCTATGTATTTTTAACAAACATCTTAGATTCAGTGGTTGAGCCATAACTAGTTTTTCCTTCTTGAAAAGAATGTGTATAAAACTAGCATTGTACTTCAAGGATTTTGTAAAAATACTATAGTTAAAACTTGCAAAACACCCTTAAAAAGAGAAGTAATTTGGCAGCAGACTAAACAAGGTCTGTCAGAAGCCCTTTTTCCCAAAGCCTGCTCATATTGAAACTCACATTCTAAAAGAGGAAAAGCCTTTGTTAAATTGAGGGCTGGACAAATATAGTGGACTGAAACTTAAATCTCTGCAAATTAACAGCAACAGAACGAGGCTGATGTCAGTGAAACAAGAGTTTCCATGTACTGACTGAAGATGTAATTCAGTATCTAAGGAAAACAAGCTTGACCGACATGGACAGGAATAGTAAGAACAGTTTCCCACCACATCTCTGCTTCATTTTCATTTGCCTTCTTTCTAGATCAGTGTCTCTGATTCAATTAAAAGAAGTTCCTGCATTAAATTTTGTTTCTTTATGTGCTGTGCTTGCCCTGTATGCACAAAAGAATTACAAGAGTTAGGGTAAGATAAAATTCGCATACAGCAAAATCTTGCTCTGGTACAATGACAGGCCCAAAGTTGGATCCAAAATCCAGCCTCAAGGTGGCAGAGATGCACGTGTGTGTGTGTGTGTGTGTGTGTGTGTGTGCTTTAGGTGGTAGGGTAGTGTTGTGTGTATCCCTGCATCAACCACCCACAACATTGGGGTTATCAGTTCCTTTATACTGATATATCACAGAACTGCCATGGTTGGCAAAAACCTCTAAGATTGCTGTATCCAGCCATCAACTTTTCCCCCTTCAAAAAAAAAAGAAATTTAAGATAATAATAATAATAAAAATGTATATATATCACCATACCCACTACAGCATGTCCTGAAGTGCCTCATCTACGCAGTTTTTAAATACCTGCCCCTGTACTCAGTGCTGGTGAGGCCACACCTCGAGTACTGTGTCCAGTTCTGGGCCCCTCAGTTTAGGAAGGATATTGAGGTCCTGGAACAGGTCCAAAGGAGGGCAACCAGGCTGGTGAAGGGACTCAAGAACAGGCCCTATGAGGAGAGGCTGAGGGAGCTGGGGGTGTTCAGCCTGAAGAAGAGGAGGCGCAGAGGAGACCTCATCACTCTCTACAACTCCCTGAAAGGAGGGTGTAGCCGGGGGGAAGTTGGTCTCTTTTCCCAGGCACCTCTCAGCAAGACAAGAGGACACAGTCTTAAGTTGTGCCAGGGGAGATTTAGGCTAGATATTAGAGAAAATTTCTTTACGGAGAGGGTGATCAGGCATTGGAATGGACTGCCCGGTGAGGTGGTGGATTCTCTGTCCCTGGAGATATTTAAAAAGAGACTGGATGTGGCACTCAGTGCCATGGTCTAACAACCACAGTGGTGGGTCAAGGGTGGTCTTAATGATCTCAGAGGTCCCTTCCAACCCGGCTAATTCTATGATTCTATGATACCTCCAGGGATGGTGACTCCATCACCACTCTGGGCATCCAGTTCCACCTGACTGCTTTCTTAGTCAAGAAATTCTTTCTAATATCTAGTCTGCAACAGGAATGCTGGAGAAGCCACCACTTTCTAGACACACCAGGTGAACGGAGCTCTCTATAAAATAAGTGCTGCCTGCAAAGTTTCAGGTCAGGTTCTGAAAATGCCTGTAGCACTGTGCTTCCTCCCTGGCCATGGATGTACAGCCCAGGAGCTTCCCTTCTGAGTCTGTCAAGGCTGACATAGTGGATTTTGTGGTCAGACCATCTGGCCACTAGAATGACATAATCTAAGGCAGTCAGGAAGCATGAATCTCTCTCTTGCTCTGGGGAGAAAAGAGGGCAGAATAAGGAACTGGGATGAAAGACCAGCTGGTTGATTAACTTAAATGAATGCTGACATAGACAAGCTGTCCCCTGTTCCATCTATTCTCAGTTTTATTTACATACGCTATCTTCATCACAGGTAGTATAATGGAAAGTAACACATTGCTGGTAATAACAAAAGTCTACAAAAATAAACAATTAAACATTTACACACCATCATTCAAAATGCCACATTAGAGAGGTGGAGCCACTAAATGATTTTTGCAGTGGTCTTAATGCTGCTTGTAGAGTTAATTAGTAACAGGAACAATGCTGATTTACTTAAAAGTCATCACACATTCTGTGCATCTTTCTAGGCTGCTGGGAACAAAGTTACATCTGTGATGCCTCAAGGAACAGCCGTTTTGATAATACGCATAAGTATTTGCACTGACATGCATTTCTTAGCAATTCTGTATTACAAAACTAATTCCGTGCAGTTTCAATCCTTTGACTAATACAGGAGGTAAAAATTCACTAATGAAAATGATGACATTTCTAATTTTCAGTTAGGATAAGTTAGGATAAACTATGCATTCCGTCCCAAAATAAAGGGTTTTCGTGAACATGCAGTATTTAGTCAGGACAGACAAGTGAGGCTTAAAAAATAATTATGCTGACAGCAATTTTTTATTTTCCTTTGTTATTATTTTGACTAAACTTCCTTAGTCACAAGCTTTTCCTCCTCTCAAACAAAAATTCTCTTCATCTTAATAAGGTCACAAGCATGTGTTTACAGCCTCAGTCTATTGTCTCAGAAGTATTTATATGGACTTTTTGTTGCTGCTGGTTTTTTATATTTTTTTTTTAAAGTCTTTATGCAAGAAACTTGCTATGAAAAACTACAGGGCAGAAAAGCCCAAATAGCTGTATTTGCAAAAAATACACACCAAATGGAAGATTTCTTGCTTTGGCAGACTCAAATCCAGAACAAAAAACATCTCTAAAAAAAACATAAGAAATTTTAGGAGGTACTGTTCCATTCCGTCCCGCTGAAGTAATTTTACAGGTGTCTGTACACTAACATCTAATAATACTCAGATAGTAATTGCTACTTTTCTTCCCCATCCTACCTCTGGAGACCTATAAGCAGAGAACCAGGGAGTTCAGGTAACTACACAGGCCCCAGCTGCTCCTTGCTCAAAGTAAGTAAAATACCACTAAAGTAAGTAAGACAAGTACCAGAAAAAAGTCAGAAAAACTTTCAGCCCTCAAGCTATTCTTTCCATCTGTGAATTTCTGCACAGCTTCTGATCATGTTTTTTTCATTTTATTGCTAGCTTTTAGGATTTATTGTGACATGCATGACATTTGTTTCATCTTAAGGTCTGAAGAGATGAAATCAAGAGGACCAGTCTTTCACATTTTCATTTTTTTAAGAAGGACAGATTACTTCTGATCATAACACAGAGCATCAGAATGACTTGGAAACAGGAATGATAAAAGATCATACTTATCAAGTCAGTTTCACAATTTGAACAGGAAGGGAGAGGGGAAGTCAGTTTTCTCTTTGAGATTTTTTTTTTTCAATCTGGGGACAAGCAACACATTTCTGCTTGTGTTAAGAAGAAATACAGTTGCTGTCACTGCAAGAAAACATTTGCAGGGAAAGATGCTGTTTTCAAGTAGATGAAAATTCTTCCTCCAGAACTACTGGAAAATTGAGAGGTGAAGATATACACATGTTATATTTATTTGCATCACAAAAATACCTTTAGAGCTGAATGCTGAAACACTTAATGAAACTTGAAGATAATTCCTGTTTATGATATTAGTTTTACACGGGCAATTTTGCACATTTCATTGGATTCATCATCACTTCAGACATTTTTAAGTGAAAAATAAGGAAGTATTAGAAGCCACAGATACTGACAAAAAGAATCTGCAGTTTTTCTTTGACTACAATGTATTTTCATTATTCATACAGATGCAATTTCTTCAGTGGCTTCTGGGTTAGAGAGGAAGCAAAATAATTTCTGAGTGTTATGGCTCATATCCTCAGAAAACATGTGACATATAGTTCTGATATTTCACATACAAAGAGGATACATTCTGAGTTAGAAGAAAATGGAAGAACCATGCATGAAAAAGTCTTAACCTGGGGAATTTATAGATCAAAAGGGAATAACCCATGAAATTCTCTTGGGCCAATCTTTTTGTTGGTATAAGAAAGAGAAAGCATGTCTACCAATTACAGCAAAATTGCAAGGAGTTCTACCGGGGAAAGAAATAGCCTAACCAAAACAACCCACTAATAAATAAATACAACTAGAATAGTGGCCTCAGAGAACAGCTGCTGAAACAGAGAGCACTATGCCCTTTCTCATGTCCTAAGATGACAAAAATACACACCTCTGTTTTAGACTACAGCTACCCATATCTAAAAGTGAAAACTGGGAGGAAAGGTGAAGAAACAGAATACAAAGCCTACGTTTTGAGAGTTCTGGGACTTTTATGTGTAGATATTTATTTACGGTCTTTTTTTTTTTGTACTAACTGTGGTAATGCCCTCTTTGTCCATCCTCAGAAGAGTCCAAAAGACACCAATATTTGCAAGAAGACAGCAAAGGAGAGTACTAAGAGTAAACAAAGTTTACTGCATTTATTTCCAAAAGACGAACACTAAATCCTCACTTAGGCAGAGAGAGACTCTCTCTCTGTCTCCTCACTGCAGGCAATTCAAAGGAGAGAAGGAAAAATGGAATCTCATCCACCTTTTACTTCCAGACTGGGAGCCATGCTTTAGGCTTGGCACAGAGACTTTCTTACCTGAAGCTTTGAGCTCTGACAGCAGATTTCAAGGAGAGCCCAACAGTCTCAGAAGACCACCCAACTTCCCCACAATGTTGCACCTCCTACTGAAAGTGCACAGAGGTCAATCTCACACTGCCTTCTCTCCACCAGTCTCTGTGGTACCCACTTTTTAGTTCTTTTATTTTTGGCTCTTAAAAAACCAGAACTCCTAGATTAAAATGTTATTCATGTGCCCCTTATTCTTCTGTCCCTTCAGGCAAATCTTTTTCTGGCTTGTTCAGAAAAAAGCACTCTGGAAAATTCGTGACACAGCCAGCAGAGCCCATGCCCTTTCATTTCTCCTAGTCAGACTCCAAAGAAGTTCTGCTGATTTAAACAGCAAAGCCTCAGGGTCATGACCCCCTTCCATATCCTAAAATAAGTTTTCAGAAGCCAGATTTTTGTCTGACTTTTTTTATAAAATAAAGAGGTCCCAAACCCTCTTGAATATGACTTTTTTCACTCAAAACAGAAAATATACCTTGAGGCAAGCACTTCTCAGTCACTAACAACAGATTAAACTGGAGAACAAGAGTCACAGGAAGGACACTGAGGAGAGCCAGAGTCACCTCTGACTGTGGGTGAAAGGAAAACTCAGACTCCTCAAATGACAGGGCCCTGTCTAAGAAGTGAGAACATTGGAAACCACTCACAGGTAAAAAAAATGTGGAATAAACTTTCCAAAGTAGTGTAGGGAAAAAGATTGGTCTTTCTTGTCTTTTGTTATGCATTGAGAGATATCAAGCTAATATTTAACAAAAAGGAACACCCCACCTTAAAATGTTTTGGAGCATAGTAGTGGAAAACCAAGTAAATATTTCTAATGCTACTTATTTTCTTAAAGCATTTAGTTTAACTGCTGATACTAATTACCTCTGGCCCACAGCAATGTCTTCCTTGTGCAGAGGGATGTATAAACATAGCTTCTTGTCTGACTTGAACTCCAGGCAACCTAAGGATTAGGTTTAAAGTTGCACATTCCTCCCACTAGAGCTATGGCCATTAACACCCTAAACTTCCATGGATCATTCATTCATTATAAAAATGCAGGTCATCAACATGGCTAGAAGTAAACCAGGTTCAAGATGATGATCGGGAGTTAACTTTGGTGGATGTATATATCAGTGTACAAAGCTGAATAGCTGAAAAATTATTTCCAGATATGTAGACCTAAAGCATATAAATTCATATTTTGCTCCTTAATGAAAGAAGCCATTTAACAAAGCTCAGCAAATTTAGAGAAAACTAATTATACTCCTCTCCAGATAACACTGGATATTTTGGACTAGGAAAATTTAACAGAGTTGAACATAAAATGTACCAAGCAGGTGGTTTTTATTAAGATTGCTTATGTCATGCATTACTTGGAAGCCACACAAAGCGTGCAGGGAACATTGTGAAATGAAGTTAACGAGAGGGTCACACACTCTAGCTTCTGTAAACTGAGCGTGCAGCATGCCATAGAGGTTTCTTGCCTTCCTCCCAAGTCTCTCCTCCACACTCCCCATCTGTCCAAATCAACCTTTTTTACAAAATCTTCTTCTGCTTCCCAGAGGTTCTCTGTCTTCCACATCTTTGTCTGCTCTGCTGTTCCTGTTAACATGCAAAATTTCTCCACATTTGCTTGCACTGTCCCGTCCCACAGAGTGAGTCCTCCCCCGTGCAGCACAGCACCTCTCATCTCTGCTTTAGTGAGATCCTCCAGGTGTACCCTACAGAAACTGTGGATGTTGCAGAGTCCCCCGCCAGAACCCCATCCCCTGCACTCTAACTACCTTTGCTGGCCTTGAACATGCCTCAATATTCCTTCTTTCTTAACAACTGCATCACAATTTTTTTTCTTTTTTCTGGACAACAAGGGCCAGTTAAATTTGCTGTAGTGCAACCCAGTTTTTCTCCAATAACACAAATCTCTTTCCTTGGCTCTGCATACTCCTGGTTCTCTCTTTCTCTCTGTGGTGGTATTTGAGCTGTTGTCTCTCTTTACTAGGATATTCTACCTCCACAAACTACTCTTCCACATTTTCTGGCATCTCTCATCTTTCCCTCCATCTCCCACCACCAACACTTTTGTAGGATGTAGTCCATCAGAATAAGGGCATGTGAGAAGAAGATGATATTTCTACTCTGCTGTGCAGGAACTGTAAACAGGTCTTTGCCTTGAAAGGACCAAAACTGTGGCTGTATTGGAGAAAAAGGAGGACCTCCATATGTCTCCCATTTTCTCTTGCTGCTTTTCTGTGAAGTAAACAAGTTTTTACTAACAAAATCTGTAACTTTCCCCAAAGTTTTGAAAGCGATTGATTATGATCAAAAAAGTGTTTTGCAGATGGAGAGAGAAATGCCACTGGGCTGAGTTTGTGGCCTCTTGATCTATGCCAAAAAGAGGCATAGAACAGAGGTCCTCCTGAAATAATTCCACTCCAGCTGCTAAGTAAAATAGAAACCTGTTTAGTTCCAAAACACAGACAGTGAGATTTCTGAAAATGCACTTGCGTAAGATTTGAAGAAAAAAAAATTGGCGTCTATCTTACAATCAAAGCTGACAATTAAGCCCCACTGAATTTTGCATGCAATTAGTTTCCTGGATTCAGTTGTAGGTCTTCATATTTAGTAAGTTTAGTATTTACAGCTTTGCACAAGTCAGAGCCAGATCCAATCATCTACAAAGCCTGGGGCTAAGCATTACATTTAGGGTTCTTTACCTTCCCATTTTGTAGGTGGAGACCAAACAAAATCAGACACATATCTCAATTCAGAAATTTCAGGATTTCAGTCTCAGAACACATTTATTTGCTTATTTTAATTAACATCAACAATTTCTTTACCGTTATTTCTTTTTTCATATAACAGAAAAGGAACTTATGGCGTGATTCAGAATTTTGGTTTTGAACTGGCAAACAAACCCCAAAAAATTAAGTGGATCTGTGCACGCCAGAGATGCTTTGTTCCACACAGATTTTTTTCAGTCTGGTCTTTATAAAGCTAAGGCTGTCTGTCAAAACTGAAAAAGCTATACTTTGAAAAGCAAAGGCCACTCATGGGATCACATGTCCTGTACTACAGAATTCACTGACACCTGTGCATATACTTTGCATTAGCCATACTGACTATGCTCCACTAATGAAGAAGTGACTACTGCATAGCTGAATGTTCAGCATAGTTTCAATTTCAAAGGTATATTGCAAGATTTTTTTTTTTCTGTAGTATCATTAAGGTTGGAAGAGACCTCTAAGATCATCAAGTCCAACCATAATCCAGCTACCACAACCACTAAAACATATCCTGAAGCACCCCATCTAAACACCTCTTGAACACCTCCAGGGATGGTGACTCCACCACCTTCCTGGCAGCCCATTCCAGTGCCTCACCATTCTTTCAGTAAAGAAATTTTTCCTAATATCTGACCTAAACCTCCCCTGGCAAGACTTAAACCCATTTCCTCTCATCCTATCACTAGAGAGAAGAGATCAGCACCAGCCTCTCCACAACCTCAGGTAGTTGTAGAGAGCAATAACATCTCATCTGAGCCTTCTCTTCTCCAGACTAAATAACCCCAGTGCCCCCAGCTGCTCCTTGTATGACATGCCCTCCAAATCCCTCACTGTCCTCGTAAAGGCACATTTTAAAGCATTATTTCATTTGAACATTTTCATTTACAATTGTTTTTTTGTCTTCTTCAGTTTCAAGACATGCAAACGTTTATCCTGTGCTCTGTGCCCATTACGTATTTCTCTAAATGACAGCAGCAGATATTCCCCTCACATACCATGGATAAGTAAAAAAATGCCCATGAGACCAGAAGAAATTTTCCAAAGAACACAGCTCCTCATAGGTTCTCTTACGTCAAAGAAATTCCAACTTTAGTATTTCTGTCTGAAATTGCTATGCAGAAAATTAGTAAACTATCCATTTATATAGGAGTGCTGAAAGCAAGACTGATATCCCAGAATTCACAGAAAATCTGCGTTTGCAAATTTAATGATAAAGTGATCATAAAAGACCTCAGGTAATAAATGTATGTAAAATAGTTAGTTAAGACATAGTCCCAAGCAGAAAAGCCTACAATAGTCAGATTCCCAGATGAGAGGCATAAGTAGGGCATGGGGATCTGGCAGTCGAAAGCAAAGATCATTTGCCATCTGCAGCCAAATCCCTGGGCAGTGTTTGATCATTGTCACCCAAGGATAGATGCAGACATGTTTGTATTCCCAAGCTAAAAACACATGAAAGGAAACAGTTCTGGTCAGAGAGACAAAAATTCAATTTTGTTCTAATTTTTAGCCTATCAAGTGTAGGCAGATGTTACTCGACTGAGTGGGATATAACCAACTGAGAAAGAAAGCATCCATTTTTCATAGATGAAAAGTATTTCAACCAATTACTCTTCAGTACCTTTCTTGCTAGTTGAGGAGCCATCCCAGTGTCTAAATGTGAAGGAAGACAAAACAAACACTGTATAAAGGACCCCATTAGAGCACACATAAGAAGCAAAACAAAAAAACCCAAAAAAAGAGTAACCCTCTTGAAAACTGTTCTCTAGAATTCCCCTTAAAAGGCACAAAGAATGAAATCACTTCCTTTTAACTATGTATTCTTGCCAGTCCTCAGAGAGAAATCAATATCCTCTCACAGTCAGAAGTAAGTCACTGCATGCTTGCAGCCCAGGAAGACCACCATATCCTGGGGCTTCATCAAAATTGTGATCAATAGACTGAGGAGATTCTCCCCCTTTACTCCACCCTTGTGAAACCCTGTCTGGAGTACTGCGTCCAGTTCTGGAGCATGCAACATAGAAAGGACGTGGACCTGTTGGACTATGTAGTGACAGGACAAGGGGTAACGGCTTCAAGTTGGAAGAGGGTTGATTTATATTAGACATAAGGAATTTTTTACTGTGAGGGTGATGAGACATTGAAACACTTTGACCAGGAAAATTGTGTTCAGGGCCAGGTTGAAGGGGGCTTTGAGATGGTCTAGTGAGAGGTGCCCCTGCCTGTTGCAGGGGAGTTGAGCTTCAAGGTCCCTTCCAACCCAAACAATCCCATGGTCCTAAGACAAATGGCAGCTCTAATACCACCAGCAGGATTTTTAAAAGCACCTAATAAAAGATTGAATTAATCATCTGTATGGCACCTGGACTACCATATACAGGTTACCTGGGCCAAGAATTACAAGTAACTCAAAAGAAAATTGCTCATGAGCTTGAACAGAATGGAAATACTGGGATAAAACGACAGCTGACTTGACTGTCATTGACACCCTGCAGCCATTTCATGAGCAACAGCTGTACCTGTGTTTTCTGAGAAAAAGCTGATTTTCCCAAAAGGAGGAGGAGGAAGTGGCTGCTGATCAGTGTACCAGGTTTCTATGCCTTTGCTGTTACCAGAGCGTAAACACCTGTGGACCCAGAGCTTGGATCAAGCCCAAAGGCTCAAATTTTAGCCAAGCCACCTTTGTCCATCTTGTATGAAGCGCTGCTTAATGGTTAAAATTAACTTTAAAAAATCGTGCCTTCTGATATCTTCCTAAAAAAATGTAAGGCTTTAAATAATTGGAAGGGATAAAGAGAAAGCAGAACATCAAATGATCATGAAGTTGTTTCACTTTTCTCTCTTGCAGGTCATTTAATTCCCTTCCGTATGACCCGTGTTTCTTCATCTTTCCCAATTAACTGCTACAGTTGTATCAGCATAAAAAGAATATCTGCTCCTTAGACTTGTGAAAGTCAATGCAATGGGATGAGAGATAAATACCTACAACGATTTTTAAATGTGATTATTGTTGTGTTCTGAAATTACTTGCCTTACAATACATCCTTTTGAAGATGTTTAGCTTTCAGGCTGTCCAGCTTACTTAACTGTGTTTTCTCTCATATTTTTACATTTATATCCTGATGAACACTACATACATATTATTCATTATTGTGATGATGCAGCTTACAGCTTGGCTTCAGCTACATGTTCTGCTGAAACCTGTCAGACAGTTACTGTAAGATGAGCTGCTCTCTACAACAGATATGCACTTGGGCTCCACAAACATAACTGAAGTGTTCCTCATGACACAGGCATATTAATTTCTGTTTGCCTTGAGGCTGAAATCCTCATATAATATTAATCCTCTTCTGAGTTCTGCGAGTAAGATCTAGAGAACAAGAATGTTTGGGTGTTGTTTTTGTTTTTTTTTTTTCCTCTATGACAGAGGTAGCTGTTCTCACTTCACTTAAGCTTAGCCAGCCAAGGCTTGTAATTTATACTGAAAACCAATATAAATCTACACTTATCATACAAAAGAAAGAAAAATTGTAAAACACCTAATCATCTTCCCATTCTATCAAAATCTGCCAGCAAGTAGTCTGCCTGATTTTGAGTTTGTCTTGTATTCGTGTCTGATGAAATCCATAAAAGCCAACTTTCCTCTACTACAGGAATGGCATCAGACTAAGACATGTTCCTGAATCTCTCATTTTCCAGAAACAGAATTATTTCTTTGAGCTGAATAAAATATTCTGCTGAGTAGCCCCTGTAAAAAAAACCTATTGTATCCCCAAAAATGACATTTTCTGCAGTGAAAGTCATTAAAAAAAAAATAAATCAGGAAAACCTAAAGGAAACATTTTTTTAATTAAAAAAATGAAGAACACAATTTCTTTTCAGTTGACCTGGAATGTTTTCTTCACTTTCATTTCCTCTCTGATGCAGCTCAGCACTTTCAAAGTTGGCATTTGCATCTGGCTGCCTTCTGCTACGGTACTGGGAGCTGACAAATTCAATCTAGATTCAGGGGACCAAGCAGCAAGGCACACTAACCAGACTCATAGCATGAAGTGTATCTCGGGAGATGAAGCCCAGACAACAATTATGATGAATCTCCACTGTTATTTTATTTATTTTCTGACTGCTTGTATGGAGTTGCTTACTCTTTAGGATGACAGAGTTTCCTCCATGCTTCCCTTCTTACTACAGCAATAACAAAAAATGCATTTTCATGGTATATTTATTATTAGAAGGGATGGGGAGACAATTTATTCATTTATAAGCAAAGAATGCCCAAGGATTTTTGGAGTTAATTCAGGAAATACTTATTTTCCCCAAATGGCATCTGAATATTTTATAAATGCTACCTGTTACTTATTTAGTTACTTGGTATGTTACATAATTATTTTTAAAATTAGTTTCTACTCAGGGAAACATATTTTTATGAAGAAAGTGTTAATTTGCTCTTTTAAATCTTCATAAACAAATGTTCAAAAAATCCATAGTTTTAAACAAATGCTGCATAAAAAAGCATCTGTTTTTGAGCAGAAACAATTCCAGCTGTCAGTAATCATTTCTATTTCTCAAAACTTTGCCATGACTGTTGAAACCATAAAGTGTGGCAGCAGACAACAACGGAAGAGTCCAGTTTACTAAGACTTTACCAGAGTAAATTCTCTGTAGAGAATTGAGCCCTGCATTTCCACTAACAAATGTCTTGGGGTGTGCCTTGAAAACCAACGTCAAAAAAAACCAACAACAAAAAAACCCACAAACCAGAACAAAAAAAAACCAAAAACCCAACCCTCAAACCAGCAAAAAGAGGACAGCAAGATCATTTCTCAAACAGAGCTGGAGCATAAAAAAGTCACTTTTAATATTCTTCATTTGTTCTGGGAGCACCAGTTAGTATCCTTTGCCTTAGGAACTCTGCTGTTTTGTTTTGTTTTTTTTCCAAGGCTGGGTGGAAAAACACCATATTTTCTAGGTCACATATTATGTGGTTTCTTATCCAGTAATGTCCTGCTTGATAATTAGCTAGTTTTCCTTTTGACAACAGGTTGGTGTTGTCCTGAATCTGTACCAGCAAACTCAGATGAAATCAGCAGCCATTCCTTATTCCTAATGGTTTTACTGTGTTTGGTTTGGACTGTTTAACATGCACAAGGCTCATAAAAGTGGTAGTGCATGTCAGAATTATTGCATATGCTCTTTCATGGCACTGTTGCCACCTCACTTTCAGTTTATTTAAGCTGCTTAGCAACAATAATAATAATCTGGCCTGTAGATGTTAACTCCAATAGCCAATGCATACGCCACTGATCTGGCTGGCAGCTGTACCAGACTTACAATACTCTGCTTCTGTCTACTGCATCAAGCACATACTTAGAGCAGCCTTCTGTAAAAAAGCCACACAACTTCATGAGTTTATTGGCAGTTTTCAAAAAGCCTGTCCTTTAATGTCTTTAGTATATTTCTGCAGCACATCTTGGGGTGCATCTTATCCCTGCTTTTTTTTTTTTTTTAATATCTGAAATGTAAACTGTGTCCTTTCCCACATTCTGTCCTATGTTCCTGTCTCTACTTACTTTGCATTAAGCCTAATAATGCCACAATATGGATTCTAATTGAATAATCAAGCTTATTGCAAAAAAAAACTTGGGCCACCTTACCCAAAATTATCTTGTTAAGAGTTGTAACATTACTCTTTTTCTACTGTTTTTGGGGTCAGAGAGCAATTCAAAGTTCTATTTAATGCTGGGAAACAGAACTCTATATTTGTCCTCAGCAATGTGTGCTGTTTCACTTCTGAGAGGGCTTGGATACTTGAATATTTAAAAAGAACCAATTTACCCTGTTACAGGAATCACTAAACTGCTTTGGGTACCTGGCTCTTGGTAAGTTCACAGCCACTTGAATGCTACGATTTTGATAGCAGAAGGATAATTCTACTGGAGTACCTTGCAGGAAAAATAAAATAAATTAAGAAGAACTAGCCAACAAAAGCCACAAAATAACCCTACTACAAAAGCACCCAAACTGCCAGGGAGTTCTTTTACTCTTCTGCAAATTTGGCACACATGTGCCAACTATCCTTGACCAAGTTTCAGAAATACAACCAAAGTAAACACTCCAACTGCTGACACATGATATTTGCTTGGTATAGGAATCAGTGCCACTCAAAGCACCATCACTGCAATACAATCCTGATTACACTTTGGGAGGAAGGGTCAGTATAGTGTCATTAAATTTTCCATGTTATATCCTTCTAAATAAGGGGAAAAAATCATAAAAATTTGGTTCCTTTATGAGCACTATAGAAACAAGGCTTCTATTCCACTATTTCAGGCTTTAAAAAGAAGAAAACTAAACTGCATTCTTAAGTTGTGAAACAAATAAGACTTTTCAGCACAAGAGCAAGCTCTATATTTCTAAATGCTCCACCTTGTATAGCATGTTTCTGATTCAGAAGTTGAGTTCTGAATTTTAGTACCTTTGTTGGGATTTTGGATGTTTATTTTTCCTACTCCAAGTTATTCCTGGATTTGTTGAGTTTCAGTTTGCTTGTTAGTTTTTATTACAAATGACACAGAAATCAGCATCATCTAAAGCTCTCACAAAAGTACAGCAGTTCCCAAGAGCATCCCACAGAGCCACTCAGTCTGCCCATCAGCTCTGAAGGCCTCCGATTGAGCTGAGGCTGGTGGTGGGAGCAGAGAGATTTGACTTGCCTGAGGTGGTAATTGTTCATGTTAACAAACTAGGTCTTAACTCTGCCTGGTCTTTCAAACATATTCTGTCAGTCGGTTATAATTTAATTTTAATAGATACCATGTAGTTTTATGGTAGCAGTAGTACAAAGCGTGTAACTGAACAACTAAGTGGCTAAGGATTAAACTGTAACAGACAGGAACTGAACTGCAGTGCCCTGTGTTTAGTCACTTTAGCAACAATTCCTGTTTAAAAACCACAGATTTGTTGTTACTCTATGAAATTTGAAATAAGAAAATAAAACGAGAGAGAACTTTAAATAAAAATGCTGCTCATAAAAAGAGCAAATGTACAAGAATACTAATGTTTTTTCCCCTGCAAAGAGAATGCATTTTTCTGAGAAAAATTATCTGAAAAAACTAATATAGCAAGCTAATAATTCAACAGACCATTGTCAAATTTTTCACAGTGAAAATCTTGGTAGAAATACTCCATCACATGTCATTAACTCTGATACCTTCAGATATATGTTCCTACTTTCTGCCCTCTCTAGCTGATCATTTAATTTTCTTGAACTGCTTAATTTTCATTATTTTTCCAGTAAGTTAGGCACATGGACATCCATATTCTGCACTGTACTCTACACTGCACTGCAATACTAAAAAGCTGAGCTGGAAGCCTTCCATTTGCAGAGAAATTACTCACCTGCTAAACAAGTGAGAACATCCATCTGTTCCACACCATGCTTCTGTTGCTATTTACCCACATCTTGAGATGGTAACAAAATGCTTCAGTCTCATATTTACTTGATGCAATCACAAGGAAAAATTCATTGTCACATATGTCATAAAAAAAAAAACAAAACAAAACAAAAAAACAAACAAAAAACCCCTCCAAAAACCTAAATATTTCAAGTGATAGCATAGCTGAAATTTGTCTGAGACTTCCAAATCCTGGCACATACCACACTATGACACTGTAAGTGCTGTCACCATTAGAGAAAACCTTTGTTAAAGGTGGAATATTTTACTGGCAGTAGTTGTTACCTAGTCATTTTCATCTCTAAGCTGTAATGCACATAGGAAACATTTGTTGGGCTTTTAAAAAAAATTCTCAGAGATATAAGTATATAAACACCTGGGTTTTAAAATTCAGGTATGGAAATATGCAGTCTTTTGAGATAAAAAAATCAAAAGGACATTATTATAAAAACTGAAAGACTTTTTAATGAATAAGCTGAGGGCATGCTGTACCCTATATGTCTCAGGTGGTAGGAAAGATGTACAAATCCTGGAATACAGAGAATAAAACCACCATGTGCTTCCAGCTTGAACAGGCTGTTTAATGTAACTCAAAGGAGAAAAAAAAGTAAATTGTAGCAAATACTATTGTGAAAAAAACCCAAAACTTCTTATATCTATCTGTGAAAGATTGCTCTTCCCTGGAAAGCAGGTATGAAGGATTTTTAAGAGTTATAAAACCAGGCTAGACATAAGATAACCATACTCTGTATTTCACGAGGGATTACAGCTGCTCCCAAGTTGATGCTGAATATGTCCCACAATAAATGTATAAAACCAGAGCGTATCTCTAATCCCCAAGCAACTTTCTAAGTAGTAACTTGTCCTTAGTGTTTTCAAAAGTCACTGTAATTGCCTGTCTAGGGAAAAAAAATCTCTTGGTTACAAGTTAGGCAATCATATCTAGGTGAAATGAAACCAAAGTTCATCAGAATAACTAACTTACTTACCAGTTAGTAATTTGGAATTGAAATATATGTAGCCTAATTTTGAATGCTGACTAGAGGTAATCAAATTAATATATTAAACAACTTCAACACACAAAGGTTTCACCAATTTCACCCCACAGCATTCTTTCTCATCAATGATCTTGAGAGAAAGATTGAAGTGCTGTGTACTAAAGGAAGGGAACTAACAAAGGTCAGGTTGCCTAAAAGGATGACCAGTGCTACATACGTTTTTGAAGATGGGCCCACTGTTATACACAGGAATACCCATGAAAAGGAGAACTGGCATGATTTTTAAGCCTGGCATTTTACAATAAAATATTGAAATCATCCAAAACTCTTTAAGAAAGCAGTTGATAACATGTTTTTACAGTTTATATCAATTTGCATGTTTTCCTTTAGTGCAGAGTTTTTTGGCTTTGGCTGCACTCTTTGACCATTAAGAAAGTAGTTATTACAATAATTTTTGGCAATGATTTAGGAAGAAGTGATTACTTTTAAATTTTAACCTCAAGCAGTTAAAGCACTGAGGGAGGCAGAGAAACAAATTCATTGCAACTTGAAGAAAATTATCGGGAGGAATGCATATTGTTCATAGGTAGAACAACAGTTGTTAATGCATGAACCTCTTTACAACTCCGACAATTTCTGTCAGACTCACAGGAATCTGATTCTAAATAAAGGCTGAACAACAATAGTTACAAATTTTAAATAAGTGTAATATGGCAATTAGAAATATTTTGGAACAGGTGCCCTCATGCACAATAATACAATTCTGGGTGTATGGAAAGAGGAAAAACATTAAAAGGAGTAACTTTTTATCATGCTTAATGCAGAAAACATATGCAGGGGAACAAGACATAATGTTTCAACAAGTATATACATGAGAACCATACATGCCATCCTTAAAAACAACTCTAAAGCCTCAATTTCTTTTGAAAGCATATTTATACTGTTTAAATGCACAAACTGAAATATATAGTTCCTTCTGGAAGGCATCCAGCCATTTTCCATAGGCAGAGCTTGGGTTGTGGCTCTGGAATAGGTGTACTATAAGAAAATGTTTGCAGTATAAACACTTCCATGGCCTTTATGGCTAGGGCTCTGCAAAATCATTTTAAAGCAATGCAGGGTGCTGCCAAGAGATAGCATAGCAATTCCTTTACATGAAGACATGTAAAACTAAGTTAAAGGAATTGTTGCGATTCCAAAATAAAGACATTGAGACTTCAGCAGCTGAATTTGTATAGAAAGTCTAGCTCAAGAAACCTGAGCTTTCATGAGAAACCCCTGTGAAATTTAGTTGCCAAAATCAAAGACTGAACAAGGAAAAGAAGGGCATATTACTGAAGTGAGTTGGTGATTCAGTGACAGCAGGCAGATAATAGGCACTCACTGCCTTCTCTGTCCCAGCACTGAGTCAGGGGACAATTGGGAGAACTCAACCCATATCAGTCTGAGGGGCTGCATCTGAGGGTCCTGAAGCCAGTGCCATAATGGGGCCTATCTATTTTGTCTTTGACAGGTCATGGAAATCAGAGGAGGTAACAGCCAGCAAACTTGTCCCCATTTTCAAAAAGAGAAAGGTCCTCGGGGGACTCCTCTTTGGGGTCTTTCAAAGGAGTGATTCAGAAGAATATGGTCTGGTTGGCTATACTTCAGTGCCTGCAAAAATAATATAATAAATCCTCTTTGCAACCACTTTTGAATAGATGAGTGAGAGGAAAGTGACTGGGAACAGCCAGCATGGATTTACCAAGGCTAAGTCATACACAACAAAGCCTGGGTGACCTTTTGTAATAAAATGAGTGGCTTTTCAGATGAGGGATTTGGAGTGGATATCTCTGATCTGTGCTCAGGTCAAGATAAGTTTCCTAGAAGCTAATTCATCAGTGTCAAAAAAGTGGCCCAGTCTTATGGTCATGGGCTAGCATGTGCCAGTGGGTCCCTGGGAGCCAGGAGCTAAGGGTACTCCCCCAAGACTGGCAGGATCCATTCCACCACCCTGGCCAGGAGCAGGGCAGCTGGGGGCACCAGAAAAGCTCCAGCTTCAGGCATAGGGCACCTCCACAGGGCCAGATTGAGGCACGGCCAGGATGTGGGCCCATGGCTAGGCTGGGCTGCAGGGGACAGGAGAATGACACTGCTGTGGCCAACTCTGAAGTAGGGACTGAAATCAGGTTCTAGGCCATGGGGAGGGTGGAGGGAGTCTTGGGAGAGTGGGTAGGGTCAGTCAGATCCCCCCCTCAAGGGGGGAGACAACTGTCTTTCCAGAATCTGAACTCAAAAGGATAAAGTATTGCACAACTTCCATCAGATAACCTTGCAGCCTGTCAGATTATTTTCTGCCTCCTCCTCCTCATTTTCTCAAGGGAAAAATGGCTCCACAAGAATTCAGCAGGCATGCTATGAGGAGTCATGCCCTTCAATCAGGACTGATCGATTCTTTCCCTCCATGCCTCCTTCTGAAAGAAGAGGCAATCCATGTACAAATGACTGGCAAAAGAAAGCAAAGGTGAAAAAGCACAGACTAAAGAGGGCATAGAAATTCATGGTACTGATTACTCCTGTCTGGGAGGGAGGTGAAAATGCAGTGGGATGAAACTGGGATGGTGGCAGATGCCACTCAGCTTTAACCTGCCACTTACTATATAGAGTAATACACAGCAACTACTAGGCTTTTAACATGGCTTCAGAAACAACAAAAACTGAACTACTTCACATTTTTACATTTTTGTCACAACACCATAAAACCACCTCTCTACTTTTGAAAAAAGTAAATTGTTTCTTGCATCTAACTGCAGCCTTTGAGAATGCATCAGGGAGGCCAAGGTCTCTTACTTGACAGTCACCTACAGCACCTTGGGAAACAAGAAAGGAGTGGGAGCTTAAAAGAGTTTGGAGTTCATTCACTCACTGGCAAGGAACCAGTGTGTGGCAGCTACTCAACGAGCACTCAGACTGTCAGCAGGATGTATATTACATGCAGAACTGACATTACACAATGTTAAGGATGCAAAGTCAAACACTTAAGAGTTAGGAAACACGCTGGAGTTAGTATAATTTACTTTAGAGCACATTTGACCTGGTGTAATCCTAGAAATGCACATATACAGGAAGTATCATTTGAAAAAAAAAAAATCAACATAGAAAAAAAATCTAAAAACCACACTGGCTTTCATTAACTTATTGTCTTTTGTATCTGAGTTATGTGAGCTGAAGAGTACCATTTTCTAGGTGAAAGTATAAATTAATGTTGATGAAGAATATGAATGGGCATGTGTGTGAAAGGTAGCACTTAAAAATTTCTATTGCTTCAACAAACTGGAGTGGTTTTAAGTGGCTCTCTGCTGTATGAATGGACAGTATTTTTCAGATAACTTTACATTAAAAAAAATTGTCTATGTTGTATGTATCTATAACACAGATGTGGAATGTATGCAGCAGTCTAACATTGGTATTATGCACTTTCTAAACACTTTATTGCATTGTTTCTTGCTAATAGAACTGCAGAAATATCTCTGTGGAAAGCTACTTGCTTAAACTAAACAAATATTCTCGTCTTAGAATATCCATTAAAGCAACACATTTTGTGAAGGCACAGTTTTCATTTGATTTTAAGGAGCTGTTTGAATAAATTTAGATTATCCGTTATTTTCCAATGATTTTATAGACATTGTTCTATTTCATAGTCAACCCTTAGAAAACAGCTCTCCAGTTGGAAAGAGAGGGATAGAGGAGAAGGTTCTGTCTGAATGGCTAATCTATAGAAAAACAAAACAGAAAATACATATCAATCACAAACTGCACAAACTGCCTGTACTTGAGAAACGTTCTTATATTTTCCAGTGGAAAGTGTTTCTATGGTGTAATTACATTCATCTTTAAGTATCTAAAACAGATCAAATGAGGGAGTTCTAACACTAAGTGCCTTCTCTTCTTCACCCTCAGAATTCTAGCTTGACAGTGAATATTTCCTTAACATTTACTCCCAAGCTTCTCCGGTCATAGGATTTTTATGGTGTTAGCTAGCCAAAAGGCTTTAGGTTTAAAATAAAAATTAAGTGGATTGACCTTCAAAGCTTGGAAACACTTCTGCCAGAGACTTACTTCTCTTGTCTGGGGAAACCAAATGCTGCCTCTGCATCACTGTCTTCTAGCTATGGATCAGTTTCCTTCCAGATGACTGTGGTGCTTCTTTTCCATGCCTTCCAGTTCTGACATCCCATCTTGCTAATGAAGGTCTTATTGGTGGGACCCTTATACTTTTATCCACAGTGCAGGAAAACAGCAAAGCAGAAAAAATTAGGAATAGTTTAATGTTCCCTTAGGTAAGTAGGTGTGCCTGCATAAGGAATGTCCTGACCTGAGGCATGGTGGCAGGATCTAAGTTTCATCATAGCTTCTGGGCACCCAGAATGGAGACTTCAGTCTACGACCTTTTCAAGATCCTCACTCAGAAACAATATCCTCTGTGGCTGTGCCTCAGCCCTTTGATTACAGGAGTCAGTGAATACTTTCTCCTTGTTCTGGGAAACTCATGACATTCAAACTTGCTCATACTGTAGACTGAATGGTTGGCCACATTCCCCTTCCTGTCTCACTGCAGATGGATAGGGCACCCAAAATTGCTGGTCATCTTTATTGGTCCTTTTGAACATTCCTCCTGGGCAGTATTTGAGAGACTTGTGCAGCTGTCTAACTTTTCTGAGCTATCATGTACAGCCACTGCAAGATAGCAGACAACAAACTACAACAAACTTTACTTAACCAAGTGAACAGCCCTCTCAGCATCTTTTAAAAACTGCAGCAATCCTAGAAGGATCCACTTGGTTCCCATATTTGAAGACAGGTATTCCACATGGCTTAGAAGACTAAGGACAGAAATGAGCATAGGCCCATTCAACACAGAGAAGACAGAATTGCCATCCCACTCTTTTTCAGCAAGTAACAATATCTGTTTCCAGTAACCCACCCTTACAATTACCAGAAGCATATGATCAATCCAGCACTTGACAAACACAGTAGATATATCATGTCATCTCTGAGGCAGCTCAAAAGTGTAAGGGAAACTCAGGAGTTCAGGGTCTCAAGACACATCCCATGGTTTTTTTTTTTTATAGATTGAGCTTCATTATCATTGCTAATTTTGGTCTGGTTTATATAATTAACGCACTCTCTAGGGAGTCCAGAGTTCAATAATACAATAAACCCACACTGTGCTTACAGAAATTCTATTCAGAAGCTATCAAAAGCACTTTAACTAAGAAAATATTGTTCTTATTCAGCAGCTGAAAAACTGAAAATAAGGGGAAAGTAAGCAATTCTCTAAGTGCTAGAGAAAAGTACTACAAAGGCTATAACAGACCTAACATCTACTGACTTGAGTCTCAGCCTCATGTTGAATTCATACTTAGATTTACATTGCAGTCCTGAAAAAATAACAGCAGCACCAGCTCATCAGTGCTCAATCTGATTCTGCTGTCATGCCATAAAAATCTCTTTGGAAACCAAACATAAAACACAGTCAGTCACGTGTGGTTGCAAACATTCTAACTCTAGACACCAGACACTACTGTGTGATTAAGACGTCCTTTTCAGTCCTTGTGAGGATGGGATAACACCTGGTATTTCTAATGGACATCAGCTCACTGGAGGACCAGACTCAAAGCCCAGAATCTCTCACGATTTACGTTTATCAAGGCAATAGTGTGGCATAAGCACAAAGTAGACAGCCCTGCCTCTTTGGGTCCCAAATATCTCATGGAAGATGAAAAAACCATCATTGTTGCGGTATTCAATTTCTGATGAACCATATTTCTAACTGGATGTGTTCACCACATGTTCCTGAAGATGGGGCCAAAAAAACTACAAAAAGTAACATGCAAAATATATTTTTAATTGGGCTAATTTCTAGTTTTAGATTAAAACTGTGGTTTTTTTCTGTTTTTACAAAACTGAGCAACCCAACAGAGTATGCTCACTTTGCGACACATTATATCCAAGACTCTCTGGTCTGTCTGTCATGTTCACACTTCATGTGAACTCACTGTTAGAGCCAGGGTAGGGAAGGCTCCAAATCACAAAAATTCAGAGAGGAGAGAGAATAATTCAGGCAGGAAGGCAAAGACAGCTGAGAAGAGAACATTCCCTTGGGAACAGTGACGCTCACTTTTTTCACTGCCATAGCAGAGTAATATTGGGTTAAATATCAGGCAAAATACTCTAGTAAGAGATAAACAGAAAGATCTGCTCAAGAAAAACAGTGAAAACAGTAAAGATACCCTAGTGAGAAATGGAGACAACATAAGCAGGGACAGGAAGATCAGAAAGAGGCATCTGGGTCATTCATGTAAGAAACATGAATAAGTAGCAGTATTTTCAGAGGTGCTGACCATCTGTGCATCCCTGCTGTTCATGGACTTCATGCTGTTCCATGTTTCCAATTCCCTCTCCTATGTACCATTGGTTCTTGTTGATACAAGACATTCATATATTTGTGGCACTGCTTGCAGCTGCTGAAGGGTAGCCAGCCACGTGCCAAATTAGGGCAGCAATGTCAATGCAGCCATGGCCACAAGCTAATGAGTATTCTGGCCTACACAGTAACACACCAGCTTAACAAAGTGATCCCTGAGTCAGATTGGGCCTAGATAGCTCAAATAGTGAGCAAAAGGGATGCACGACTGCATTCTTGTGTCCAAGTATATTCTTGTAATGGAGACTGTGTGCCTGGCACCTTTTCCAATAGGGAGGTCAGGCATGTGCCCTGAGTCCCTAAATAAGTGGAACCAATCCTCCTCCTCAACCTTCTAGCAACTTAAGTGTGTTCACTTGGAGACTACCATGACTTGTACAAGGGTTGTAAATCTTTGCTTTCTAGTCAGATTTATAAAGGACAGCATGACAGATGAACAAAGAGAGCAAGACTTCCTCAGCAATTTCTTCAGACATAGACAGTTCCTGACCAAATATTACAGGAGATCTGCAAATCTAAGAGAGCAGGCAAAGTCCAAAACTTTTTCCTTACCTGTAATGGTATTTTCCACAATCACTGAGTTTGATTAGCAAACCCTGTTTTCTTCTCACAGGGCTCTTTCTGCCCTCTTTTGCACAAGTCTGGAATTTCACGGGGAAGTTCTCAAAACGTAACAAGTCACACAAAAACACAGCAGTCAAGAGCAAGAAATAGGCCTATCTAGTCCCAGCCTGGACTTCTGTGCAAAGGCTGGCATGTAGGGAGGACACTTTTCTGTCTTCCTGAGACACAGCACCAGCTGCACCTTGGAGCTACCAGGGAAGCTGTTCACCACAGCCAAAGTTTAATCAGATTTTGAGAGCTCTTAGAGGTATATAATGGGGCCTTTTCTTTCCCTCCTCTTTCATAGGAAGCATAAAACGAGCAGGCACTTGCTCTGTCTCCATCAGGGGAATTGGAAAGGGTGGGCACACTTGGAAGCACTGCCATCAGTCTGTACACTTAGCAGGAGATATGCACGGGTCTGAACTTGAACAAGTACTCTAAAACACAGTATTGCTCAAAACCGGCATCAGGTCTAGGATTGAATATTTTTACCAACCACAGAACTTCATTCCTGGTAGCAAAAGTATGCAATACCCTCTGTAAAGCAGGACACTTTTACATTATGTAAAATTCCAGTATTTACAGGGTTCCTATGCAGCATGAGGCTGTATAAACGATTCCTTGTTTTGCTAAGGATATTATTACACTGTGTACACAGCACAGTAGGGCTGAAGTTAGTTCAAAACTACTGTGTATGGGGCTTCTTTTTTTTCCTTCCTGACTTAGTATCTATATAAACTGTACTTTTGTTTATTAAAAAAAAATTGCCTGCAAATTATCTCTCCTTCTTTGAAGGCTAATTAATTAGGTGGGGTTTTTTCTGTGAGAAAAATAAACGTTGTCTATTGTTTCTTTGCTTGTTTTGGAATTTGTTCTCTTGCAATGATCTAAAGCATAATATTTGTTCAGGTTAGTTGTGGAGTAAGGGAGTCCAAGCTGCTAACCAAAATAAAAAGGAAAGGGGTTGTCTAGTTTGTAGCCTGAAAAGGCCAGTGTATTTTCTTTCTGATTTGTCCAGAGGGGTTTTTGGAAAGGGGAGAGAGTAAGAGAGAGACTAAGAGGCAGTATAAGAGAGAAGAAGTAAGAAAGAGTGCTAGAGGCAGAATATTTTGTATGGTTTTTTCCCTTAAGACGGTGTGTTTCATGGAGAATTTTTTTCAAGCTGTAGTATAATGCTTTTCAATGTCTTATTACTTAGAGTAGGCAAAAGGCATGAGGAAAAGAAGCCTGAAAGCTATCCTTGTGGAGCAGTTTCATACTGTAAACTTACTTCATAGGAAAGACACGTTAACACTTATGCCATTATGTCAATCCATGACAAAAAATAATTGGAGGGTTGGTCAGTTGTTTGGGCTTTTTCTCTGTGGAATAGTTAGCTTGCTAAAAGACATGGGATTCAAAACTTCTTTTTTTTTTAATGGTGAATAAGACAGTTTTGCTGATCTCATCCAGATATTTAGTGGACCTTGGGTGCCATGTCTGCACACTTATGGTTTACACTGAGATGTCTGTTACAAATCAGCAGTCAGGCTGCCATAGTTACTTGCAATCACTGGATGTCAGAAAGAGGATTTTTAGGGATGCCTTTCCCACACAAATGTGGGAACATACTGTCTTGCAGGTTTATGTGCCACTTTTTCCTGGGTCTTGTTGTTGATACTTGCTGTATGTCAGACACCACTCACACAGAAATTTTTTAAAAGAGCAAAAAAAGTTTAAAATGGAAAAAAATAACATTAGAATAAAAGTTTAAGTAGCCCAGTGAGCTCAGGCAAAAGAAGGGCAACAAACAGCTGAAAAGGACTTCTGACAGGAGCTGGCTTTCAGGAATGACTGGGCACTCTTCTAAAACTTTTTATTGAAAATTAATTCTTCCCATTACAGTGGGATGACTGCACAAGGCAGCACTGTGTGAAGGGATTTTATCTTCTTTTTGTTTTCTAAGAGAAGCAATCTGTAGAACAGGAGGCAATGCATCTTTACACAGCTTACTTCCCTTAAAACTGCATATTGTTGTTAAAAAACTTGTAGATATATTAAGTGAAACACTGATGTGTAAAAATGTTGAATAAAATTATTATGAATTTTTGCAAATGAACACTGACACATTTACATGACAGCTAGACAATTCTTCCTCAACAATTGAATGAAAAATATTGTGGCATTCCAGGCTCTTGGAATACAAATAAAAGAACCAGCTCAAATTTGCCAGGAAATAATGAGGCAAGAAAGATATTTTAAAGAGAAACTCCTGGCTTCTGAAAAATAATCTAGGGAAAAAAACCCGATGTTATAAAACTTGGATCAACTTTTCAGAAGAACTAATGAACTGCAAGGTGGCTGTCATAGAAGTCTGTAAAAGTTGGGTTAGGGACAAGCTGAACTGAAGCAAAGGAAAACTTTCTGAAAAACGTTATTCTTTTTTCAGCTGCACATAATCTTAAAAAATTCGGTGGATTAGATGGTATTTGGTACTGGTATAAACAAAGTCTGGTAAATAACTCTCAAATAAACTTCCTGAGAAATTCGTTCTTATTAAATGTAGTTTAATAAGAACTCTGTTAGGCTGTGAATCAAACCTACCATATCATCACTGCGGAGGAGGTGACTCCCTTTTGCAACACATCAGAAAGGATCCAGAGTGAGAGCAAAATTTTGGAGTAGTGCAGAAAAAGGTGGTATTTAATCTATGTCTATAGGTGTATGCATCATATGGCTATCTAACTTTAACTGATGAAAAAGATTTTTTTTCACTATTTTTATATGGGCAAACTTTATCTTTCCATTACAGTCAGATCAGGGCAGTAGAAAATTCCACTGAGTACAGCAAATGCAAACCTTTGGTTTCTAATAAAGCAGACTGATTTAAATTGACATATTTTGTTTCAGAAGGTCTTTGAAACTATTCATAGCCTCTTTAAAAACTATTCTGGAAAACAGTGAGCTTATACCATGCCATTCAGAATGTTTCCATTGACCTAATCCGTGCTGCACAGTCAAAGCAGACTAAGAAACAAGAAAGTCTCTGCACCTACAAAGAAGAGCACATAAGACAGTAAGGCATCAGTCATGACTTCGGAGAAGAGCTCTGGGTTGCCTCTGCCTCTGGTTCCAGGGAACAGAGGCCACCAGCTCTGTGCCTATTGTTTCCAAGACCCCATATCTTCATCTTCTCCATCATTTGAACCAGATATTCATTACTCTTTGAATCTTAAATGTTCTTGGGTGGATTCAGTGCCCACTGCTATGGCACTTCCTTTTCCACAGAGTAATAAGATGGGAATTTTTCCATCCAAAAGTTCTGCACTCCTTTAGGTTGTTTCACCTCTACCAAAACCATCTTTCACCACAGTCTTGAACTGGGTCATCAGTTCACTGTTTGTTTCACCCACGACTTTTTATTTTGATCCTTCTTTTTCCTCATGACAACACTCGAATTAGGTGTTTTGCACTGAACTCCCCCACTTCACGACAGACCAAGGTATGGCAGACACAACCATAGTAGAAGACATATTAGTGTGATTTTTTTTTTTACCTCTTCTGAACATGCCTGGAGATCATATTAGAGTAGACAGCATACATTTATGATTTTGTGGACTTTTGTGTACCTCCAAGTTTGAAAAATACCAACAGATGACCCCAGCTCATCTTTCACAGGTAGCTTAATGGAGCTTGATAATGTACTCATGTTTCAGCTGGTGTTATGAATTCCTTAAATCTGACAATTTATTTCCCCTTCTCCTCTTGGGTAGGAATTCAATATACTTTGAAGGCAAATGAAGGGTTCTCTTCTTCTCAGATCAACATCTCCAACAGTAGAGCCTCAGCCCTAACCATCTTCCTCAGCTAACTCAAACACAAGATACATTTCTAAACTATGTATTTCTAGAAGTTTACATTCATAAATCATGTTTAAACATCACCTATCGCTTTCTATGCTTCCTTCTCTACTTTCATTCAATATTACTCAGCATATGCTGATATCAAACATTTACTATTTCCTGCAACTTTCATCCCCCAAAAAACGTAAGAAGGGCCAATATGAAGCAGAATTCACTACACATTACCACATACAGTCGTTCTTCCACAGAACCTTCATGCTTAGCCTATTAGAAAAACTTATAAAATTTGCTTGAGCAGATGTTCAATGCTCCTTTACTCTTTCCTCTTCTATATAAGATGTGTTGAACAATGCTCACCCAAAATGCATTTGCAGTAATCTGGTATGCCTCATGGCATCCTCCCCCTCCACACAGCCTCCTTCAACTTCATCTAAGCCCCTTTAAATTTTAATCTTTTATGCCGTAAATACAATATTGTTGTAGCTGTCCGAGCCAAACTCTGTTACAGTCTATTGAGTTTTTCCATTGACTAGACTTTGGACTCTATGCTTCAACTCTCTACACTTTACAATTAAGAAGTTAATTAAATAATCCTCAACACAAATAAAAGCTGTATCCAGGCAACATATGAATTGCCATTAGTTAGTACATCCCACACATTACTTGTAAAACGTGCTCTTTATTTTTCTACTACAGGGCAATTAGTTAGAATGTCTGAGAATGCCAGATGATAGTTTAGTAATCTGAGACTGAGAGCATGAGAAAGGAAATTGGTGGCTAACCAAATAACCATCATCATGGGTTTTAATACGCTATGATAAAATTGTATTTAAGTCTCACAACAGAAATTGTCTCGTTGAGCTTTACAACACATGTAAAGCCGGAAATTAAAACAAGAGACTGTAAGAATATTACCTGAAATCATAACTTCAGTTTACTCTTACAAGTGACAGTTGGACCTAATGAAACTTCATGACATGTTCTACATAAAGCATTCAACACAGAGAAGCAAAAAATTTAACCTTAGAGGACATCTGTCTACTTCTCTCTCTAGGGTTTCCTATGCTCATCACTCTGGTATGTGACTTCAGCTGGAACAAAAAGCATTCCCTGTTTTGAAGATCATAAAAACCTTGATGGACTACACATGAATATTTCCAGGTTGTTATTAAACCCAGTTGTGGTTTTTTGTTGTTGATTTTTTTTAAGAAGAAAAATTACAACTGTCCCTTACTGTTCTCCATCAGTCCCCATGAGGAGTCATCTTCCTATATTATTTCCCGCAAAAGAAAGGAAATACAAGATTATCTTTTTTTCATTGAACAGACATAGAATAGTGAGAATTAAAGCAGTAGGACAGACAGTTTGAAATGCAAGCATGGAAAATGTGATATCAGAAGAAAATCTTTAGTAAGTAATGTCTTAAGAACTATGGCTCCAAACTAAATAACCTTATTCCTTCACTACCACTATCACATAGTTGCAGCACACTGAGAGCCACCTTAACAGTTATTCACAAAAAGCTTCATTACTCCTTGCTAATAAAAAAAATAGGACATAGTACTAAAAAAAATAACCAACAAAACCAGACTGTATACAAAGACAATCTAAAACACTATAAATCATTTCCCAAAGAGGTCCAACAAGTCAGAAGATGCAGAGGAGTAGCTCAAAAGTGGGCAACAGCCAGCAAAAAGATGGGAGATAAGTAGTGGTATTTCAGCAAGAAAGACAGAACAATCATGCATATAGCTGATGTGGAAAAGCTGTTTTAAAAATGCTGTCAGCTTGTATAAAAATAAACAAACAAAAAAACCCCACAAAACCTCACAATAAATCAGTTTACAAAAGAAAGAAAAAACAAAGAAGGAGATCTCTGATGAAATGTTGTCCACAACACTGATTATTTTTTAGCACATTCACACATATATTTAATATTTAATACATTTGTAAGAGTATATAATTATCTTCTCACTTTTTCATATTTCTGTATTTAATATCTTTCATTTTCATTCGAAACACTGCAGTCTTTACTATAAAAAGGATGAGTTTTAATAGCTTCTAGGAGTGAAATGAATCTTGTATCTTAAACTTCTCAGCTGATACTCAATGCAGAGAGGAAGAGCATCCTTTCAGTACAGTGTTACCTTCAGGTGCCATACAAAGTGAATATTGAAATCTTACTACTCATCAGTCAGGATCTTAAATTCTTAAAATATTTGCTGCTGGTACTTTAAAAAAAAAAAAAAAAAAAAAAAAAAAAAAGCCATTCTCACAAGTGCTGACATTACTGCATTACTCACAGTAAACTCATTTTAGTATACGCATTAAATTGAGGCCAAAGAAACTGCTTTAAAAGTCACAAATGCGATTAAAAATCCATCACTTTTCTACTACAGTAGTAAAACTACTGGAATATTTGAAATCTAAGAATATGAGAAAAACACAGCAGAAACTGAAAGAATGATGAAGTGTTCAGTACAAGTCAACAGCAAATTCTAAATAAAAAATTGCAAGTGCAAGAACTTTCTTTTTGTTGTGTTTTTGGTTTGTTGGTTTTTGGGGGGTTTTTTGGTTTTGGTTTATTTTGTTTTGTGGGTTTTGGTTTGGGGTTGTTTTGTTGGTTTCATGGGTTATTTTTCTTTGCTTTTGCTGGTTTTGTCTTTCGTGGTTTTTTTTTCTTCTGATTGTTGTTTGGTTTGGTTTTTTGGTTGGTTGTTTTTTTACACCCTGTTTCTGGTAGAGAAAGATGTGGAGAATCACGGGTGGGAGGTTTTAGCTGACACGTTTGATTTATCTGACCTATGAAACACGTCAAGTAATCCATCATATATCCAAATCTGCAGCCTACCTATTTCTCCAGACAGACAAATACACTGCTTTGTAGGGTCCCTCAGCAGCTTCATTTTGCAGGCAATCTTTGAATCCAAATGTGAGACCATTTGGATCCACCTTACTGGTTTTTACCTCTCCACAAAATTATTTTAATCAACAAAGATCAGTTTCCCTACCTATGGAATTTTCTTGCAGTCCTTAATTAATCTGTAGCCAAACTGCCATTTCTTTTCCTCTCTCTAGTTATGCTTGTGGGGTGGAATCAGTTGCACTGAATTAACCCTAAAGTTAGCACCAAGTTCTTACTTTCTTAAAAAACTCTGCTACAGGTTTCCAGTATTAAACAAATCCCCCTCCTCGCTTTACAGTTCGAGTGCTGTAGAAAATTTGCAGGAATAACTCTATGAGTCAAGCTGTGCTAAAAATCAGGTTTCAGAATGGCTAAAAGTTCTTCCCATATCAGCAGGCATTTAAGTGATGGGGGGTTAAGGTGGGAAATATGGCACTTCACACATATAGGCAACCAGTCAGCCCAGGTACTCAGACATCTAGAAGTGGTTAGTTTGCTCACATTGTATTCATACACTGGATCAAAGCCTGCTGGAACAATGAATCTGCTTCTGTGTTTGGACATAAGCTTTACATGAAAAACAGCTTATTTATTTTTTGAGAATCCAGACACCGTTTACCATAAATACTTAAAATATCCAATCACCAAATGAGGAATTCAATAAACAAGGGAGTTTGTTTGTTTATTTGTTTGTTTGTATGATTAAGGGAGGCTTAGCTGAAGTCCCAAGAGGTACATTCTGAGTTGCTGATCTGTCAAGCAAATACCATTTCATTTGTCCCTGGGCAGATCCCAAGGTGGCCTTTCTGCCCCAGCCTTCCCTTGAAGAGATCTTGACCAGATCTCTGCTGGACTAAGGCAATAGTCTCAATAAATTTCACGCTGTGACTTGATGTCACAGTAACAAGCTGATAGGAGGCTTCCACCTGCTCTCTAGCAATAGCATGAAATGGGCAGGGGTGGGGGGTTGCAATCCCTGCTTTGCCCACAATTCAGGTATGGAATGTGTGAGCTGCCATCACCTGGAGTTCCAGTCTACAGCACTTCTCAAGTCTGTCACATCCACGATTAATCATGCTAGGTCCTTATATCATAACTCATAGTAAAGGAATTAACAACAATTTAAAATAGCCTAGATTTTTCTGTATAGTGCTCATCTGTCTCTATTTGATGAGGTACTTGCTTGTTGTCCCATAAATATTCAGTTATAAGACATTCTGCTTTCTGGGATATTAATACATTTATATTTTGTATCTTTTTCTTTTATTGCATTGAGTGTCAAAACTACAATTGTTCAACCATCAGCCGCTTAAGGGGAGAGTTGCTTTTCCTGGTTTCTTTTGGCAGTTTACTTTCACCACAGAACAAAGTCAAGGACAGAGTAAGAGTGGCTCCACAACATGCTGGAAGTTACCCTGAGACTTAGCTTCACACTAATAGAAAACAAAAATAAATCTGTTAAACCTGTCAGGTTTACAATCTGGAAATGTTAATGGTTGATATGGAACATAAAATGTTTTATTGGAAATGACTTACACTTGCGGAATGCAAGACATCTCTGATCCCAGGAAAAAGAATTCATGTTCTTAGAGTGAACAGGAGACAATAGACTTCTGAATGAGGAAAACAAAACCAAGAAACATAACAAAACAAACAAACAAACAAAAGATGCGAAGAGAAAAGACATTTTATTACTATCTTAATTTTTATGGAGTTCTTGGTTCCAAGCCAGTAGGGAACTTTGTCCTTGATGTCAACACAAGCAGAATCAGCTCTCCAGTGTTAGGAATTTGTGAAGCTGCATGCCTCCTCCCCCTTGCATAGCTATATGTCCACATTTCTATATTTGTTTTCTAGTTTTCAAGATTCCTGTTCTGCAATTTGACTGGTGAAGAAGACTAATCAACAGCATCCTGTTAAGACTACAACATTTTTGTTTGGTTTGTTAATTGACCTATAAACTATATATATATATAAAAAAAAACCAAACAAACAACAAAAAAACAACCTAAATAACGTCCAAGCACACGTATCCCTTTACTGCATGTCTTAACCAAGCTCTGCCCATAGGATTTCTGGCCCAAATCAAGCTGCACTTTCAGCTTCTAAGGTGTGGCCCAGGACACCCTGAAAGTAATTCCTATCACTCCACCAGGTTTCACCATCACAGACATTACTATAGGGAAAGAATTCAACCATTTCAGTGATTTGAGATCCTATACAGTATTTTGAGAAATGCTTCAGGCATTAGGGAAGTCTTATCTTCCTGGAAGACAGCAGGGCATGAACTCTTAGATCACTGAGGGATCATTTATTCACTTTATGAACTCACCTACAGAAAATGGAGATAATTCCTCTCAGTCACCCATACAGTAAATACACCCTTTCTCCCACTTCCTGTTCTGAAATAGCATTGCTACCTGTGCTGATACCACATTAACAGAAGAAAATAATCAGTTCCAGTATTATTACTTGTGATAACCTTGGTAGAGCAGAATAGTTGTTCTCTTTACTTTTGCCTGTATCCTATGTATGTACCCCAGAAGCATAGACTGGCCATCAGTGAGAAAATTACAGGTGTCTATCCCAAAGTGGCTGGGTTAGAGCTCTGCATTCCCTTGGAATCAAACCAAGCAAAAAATTAAACTATGATTTCTGCAGAAGTTCACAGGAGTACACACACTATGGCAGGCTACCTTGGCAGGGCAGCAGGCAGCCTTCTGCAGACCTGTACATTCCTGGGAACATTATTTTTCTGAAGGGTGGTAAAGTTTCAAACCATTCCAAGTCTGTAATTGGGGCTCTTGGATGAGGTGTTCCTGGCCTTCATATGGCTGTGCAGATTAAAAGTCAATAAATGTTTTCAGTCACTAGAGGACATAATCGGGATGAAGTATAACCACAGACTTTTTGCTCAGACCATGTCCCTCAGACATGCATGAATAGGTAGGGCGGATGCGGGGGAAAGCAAGGAGGGGAAGGGAATGAGCATATGCACAGAAGTGGTGCATGAGAAAATATTGCCAAGGCCAGCAGGGCAAGTGTCCCTCGTGTGCTAAAAACATTCAGTGCAGTGCTTTCATCCTGACCCCTTTGGCTATGTGCTCTGTCTGTTCCAGTAAACAGAACAAGGCCAGGACACAGACTGAGCACTGGGCCACAATCATCTGTACCTCCTCACTCCTGGCATGTTCCCTGGCATCGGTTAGGGCTTAATTCTCTCAGGCAGTGCTTGGCATCAGTTCAGGGAACAGCTCATGCAAGGCACTGCTCGTGGTTAGTAGGCTGGATGTAGCCTCCTCCTTTGGGGGAGTAAGAGGCAGGGGCAATGAAGAAGGATGGGAGTTTAAGTGCACAGCCACAAACTACATGATGCTGTGCCTCTTGGCCAGGGAGTCATACCTGGCCCATTTATTAAACAGTGCAGATATAGCCACTGCTAATGTTAGGAGACAAACCAGATCTCATACCTTGTTCTGTAAAGTATATTCAATTAAAACAAGTGAATAATTAAAAAAATGTATACCCCTACACATCATAAAGAAATATCACTGGGGTGTGGTCTTCTGTCACTACACGAAAGCAGCCTGCCAAGAAGCAGTGTGATGTGCCCACATTCCGCCCCTCTTGGCTTAAAGGTAGCTCAGCTGCACCTAGGCTGTTGAAAACCTCCATCGCTGACACCAGAATATAATATTAAAGGGTAGAAAAGCCTCTTCCAAGAAGATTTGCCACTTTTTTAGTATCCAGTTAAGTGCCTTCAGTGCCTGT
This sequence comes from Florisuga fusca, assembly GCA_038090715.1. Classification (NCBI taxonomy): domain Eukaryota; kingdom Metazoa; phylum Chordata; class Aves; order Apodiformes; family Trochilidae; genus Florisuga; species Florisuga fusca. The sequence continues at coordinate 14,319,167 of JAAWXA010000019.1, forward strand.
GACGTCCTTTGTATTATGGAGTTTTACGGCATCTCAGCAAAGGTACCAGAAAAGAAATTGGTTCTTTTGTTCAAGTATGTGTAAATACTCCGTGTGACAAGAAAGTGACAGAGGGATTATCTTCTAGCCTTTCTTTTTCCCCCACAGATCATATTGAATTGTGCACTGTATCTTTTCCTGTTAATGTGCAGGGCTTTCAAAGCCTTGCAGAAGGATTTACTGTGAAATTTATACCTTTATTTAGAGCTCTATTCACAGGTGGGGAATTGACTGAAATCTGACCATGCTGCTATACACTGCTATGCAGAACAGCAATAGGCATACACTTTGCTTTGGATTCTGCAGAGAGATTTTTCTTTTAAATGTTTGTTTTCACAAGGTGCTTTATTCTGACTTGCTAACACAAAACATACTTCTAGTCATTGCTGTCCTTGCAAAAGCATTGTTCACCTGGCAAAATAATAAGGTTGTACTGGAAAACAGTATTCCAACAAAGCTGCCTATAGGCTCTTCAACAGAAAATTTAAGCTTTGAAATCTAAGTTTTATTTATAGCATGTCCCTTGGAAATCAGGCCAGGAAGCTGCAGTTGCTGAGAAGTTAGATGTTCTGTTTAATTTTTAAACAAAACTCTAAACAATGTTTTCCAGTATAAAGGAGGTTTTATGAATCATGAGTCATTTTCTGTTTATGGAAATATGATTGGTATCTCATATAACTTATTACTTCCCTGTCCTGCCCCCACTCTTTCATACTGAAAGTATCTAACAATCTATCTTTATAACACACCTAAATCGACTGATAACCAAAGAGCAAAGAGGCTCTGTCTGAAGTTACCATTCAAAAGGTCTCTGACACTCACTACTTCCTCATAACCTGTCATATTCCACAATCTTATGTTACTAATAAAATTTAAGTAGGATTAAGTTGAAGCATGCAAACCGTTTCACGAATTTTGAGTACTTTGCCTGTATATTGTATTTTCAAAACATAAAATATATGATTATTTCAATCCTATAAAATGCTTTTTACAGTGAACCATTTCAGCAGAGCCATCTTTATCTGTTGAGTGATAGCACAAAATTTACTGACAGGAATCTGTTCTTCATTCCTTCACACAATTGCAACTCTCTAGTCCCTTTTTACCTCAAGACATTACACATCTCAGGGTCCTGATAAAAAACTTTCATAAGAAGAGTAGTTTCATTAAGATATGGCATTCTTAACCCATTGTTAAGTGGCTGCAAATTGTGAGTTGGAATAAACCAGGATCATTATGACAGTATGAAGATTAAAAGTCAAATTTTGATATATTAAAAATAAACCAGGTAACAACATAACAAAAGTTCACTTTTACAATTGCAGGGCACAAGTGCTTGGGCTGGCAAACCAAGCATAACACCACCTTAACACCACTGCCTGATTTATGAATTAGATCTTGCTTGTATATACTGAGTGTAGCAGTTGAGCTAAGTGAAAAAAGGTCCATAACCACATCTGAAGCAATACAGCCTGAGTTTTTGTAAATAACTGATCATTTCACCAGAGAGAAACAAGCCCTATGTCCAAATGAAAATAATATGCACCTATTTCCTGTAAAATTCAAAGATGAAACTAGTTTTAAATAGGTACCATCTTACAAAAGGCTTTTCCTTAAGAAGCTTACTTACAAAAACAGCAGTAACCTACAGGTTGTTCCAAATATTTCCTTTGCAAACCCTTAGGAACCTAAAAGAATCCTCTTTGAAGGCCACTGTCCTAAAAGGAAGAACTTAAAAGCCAGTAAAGCAAAATAAAGACTTTGAAAATATCAGCATCAGTCAAAAACAGAAGACTAAAAAGGAAAAAGGCAGAGAAAAAGTAGAGGATGCCTTCATTTCACATCTCCATGCAGGAGAGATGAGGTATTACTTCACAGATCCCGCTTGTCTTTGGCATCCCATTTAACTTGACCCTATCCGTAATGGCATACCCAAACAACCCAAGGCCTATTATATTTAAATGGTATGGTGATATTCTGTTATACCAAAATGAAATGGTGTTCCCCCAGAGTATCATTCCCATCCCTTGTAGAGGAAAACAGAGAAATGTTTTGGCTAGAGTGGTCTTGAACCAGTTACAGCAAGCAACATACCCCAAAACAGGAGGAAACTTACAGGTACAGGAAAAGTACAGGGTACAGGAAAAGTACAGGAGGAATTGCCCCTGTACTCAGCGCTGGTGAGGCCACACCTCGAGTACGGTGTCCAGTTCTGGGCCCCTCAGTTCAGGAAGGATATTGAGGTCCTGGAGCAGGTCCAAAGGAGGGCAACCAGGCTGGTGAAGGGACTTGAGCACAGACCCTATGAGGAGAGGCTGAGAGAGCTGGGGCTGTTCAGCCTGGAGAAGAGGAGGCTCAGGGGAGACCTCATCACTCTCTACAACTCCCTGAAAGGAGCCAGGTGGGGGTTGGTCTCTTTTCCCAGATGACTTTCAAGAAGACAAGAGGACACAGTCTTAAGTTGTGCCAGGGGAGATTTAGGTTGGATATTAGAAAGAATTTCTTCACTGAGAGGGTGATCAGACATTGGAATGGGCTGCCCGGTGAGGTGGTGGATTCTCCGTCCCTGGAGACATATAAAAAGAGACTGGATGTGGCACTCAGTGCCATGGGCTGGTAACCGCAGCGGTGGGTCAAGGGTTGGACTTGATGATCTCTGATGTCCCTTCCAACCCGGCTAATTCTATGATTCCATGAAAAGTCTCAAGCATGGAGCCAGAGGACAGAGAACTGAGAGCCAGGGATGCTGGTCCTCCAGGGAGGCAGAGGTCCCATGTCCCTTGCAGCAGGCACCACCAGCACTGCCCTTGCTGGCAGCTGGAGTGAGTCAGAGAATCACAGAATGTTAGGGGTTGTAAGGGACCTCAAAAGATCATCAAGTTTAACCCCATCAAGCTGGGGTACCATAAAGAGAAATGCTTAAAAAGTTGTGCCAGTGGAGGTCTGGCACATGATATGATGATGTCCTTGCATGTAACACATAGCAGGATTTACATCAAACAGACAACCCAAGCCTAAAGGCTTCTCAGACTTTGTATGGACTTGTATTAACTTAACTAGAGCTTTGCTTTTGTTTGTTAGCTTGTAAGAGAAACTGCCTAATAATCCAGTGGTTGTTGACCTAGTTCATTTCCTTTGCTTAGCATTGTACAGTTGTGTGACATAACTCTTATTCTTATAGTTATTTTTGTAATTAATAGTAGTAAGAAACAGTTATTTGTGAATAATAAAGTATCAACCACTCCAGCACAAACAAGTTTCCTGGAAGAACAGAGGCACGGCATGATGGCAGAGCAGGAACAGTGTGGAGGGGTTAGAGGAACAGGTTGAGAGGAGCAAGGGTGATTCCAGGAGTATAAAGGGGCTTGCCACAGTCAAATAACTGGACAAAGATTATTTTACTGGCTAAAACTAACAAAGACTCAATATAGATTAAAAATATAAGGTAAATTTGGATTCAACATGGAACTGCAGATCAGTGAAGAAAAGCGATGAGTAGAGCACATCAACAAAAATTACCAAATAAACTGAAAAAAGGAGGAAGGGACAGCCTACATCCTCCTTTTCCTGGTGAAGGAGTTAGGATGCTAGCCATTTGCCAAGCTCCGTGCCCTTATCCTACTGAAGCCTTTAACCCTAGGATCCTGCAGGGCAGTGGGAGAGTAAGGATAGCTTCAGCAAAAAAGAGATACTTCAGAGTTTCTTTGTACATTAACGGATAATTTGACTAATAATAAGTATTTTACTAGACTGTTAGAATTTAAGTGGATTAACAATGAACTTTGCACGTAAAGTGCATTTCCTCTGCCCTTAACAAGACATTGAGTGAAACAAACCAGTGGGAATTCAAGCAGCTCTTCTGTAATTTGGATGCAACAAGCAGATTACCTGTGCAAGACAAGAGAAGAAGCCTGAAAAAAACCCTGTCTTACATTTTCCTAGTTTTTAAAAATGGTGTGTTATAGAAAAGGGGTTTTTTTGCTATAATTCAACCACATTGGCACAGAGAAGCAAAACTGCAGAAACTGAAGTCTGCTGTTACTGGGATCATGAACAGCCAAACATTCTGTGATTTTAAGAGGCTGCAATAATAAACATTGTTGGAAGCCATGATTTAATGCCTGTCCTAGTGAAGCCCTGGATCTCAGTTCTAATTCCATAGCTCTTTTGTGAGCATTCAAACTATTTAGGGATGCTCACTGAGTGATTTTCACCCGGATAGAGAAAAGGCTCTTCTCTGCAGGAGAAGTAAGTGCAGCTTCAACAGATCTCCCATTCCTACCTGCACGAAGTATATCAAGAAGGATGTGTAGGAAACCACAAAAATAGTGAGAGGAAGGAAGATTCAGGTTATTTCAGCTTTACAGAAGGAGTCAATTCAGAGGTCTTTAAACATAGCTCTTGGGTCTGAAACCTGGAGTGCAAGCCTGCTGCAGTCAACCCAAACTAGTTGGTCCTGATCACTGTGGTTTTTTCCACTCTGGAAAATGAAATGCACAGAACTGTAAGAGTTCAGCAGCAGAGTTCCACAGCTACAGCAAAACATCTTAGCAACAGAGGAAGCAAGTGAATATCTTAAAAACAAGTGGGTTTTTTTCCTTATTATGGAAGAGACAGAAGCAGAAGAAATGGACTTGACAGTTTTACATCTGGTTAATGGATTTTAAAGTGACTCTTGGCAATGCAATGTATCCTTTTTGAAGGACCAGTGATATAGAAAGCAGCTAAAACCTTGCAAATGCTTGCAAACTAAGTATGATTTGAGCACATATATCATTTTGGCATCCAGAAGACACTTTTTTTTTTCTCCTTTAACCAAACTTTCCTTTACTCAGTCTCCAAGATCCTAGCAGTTCTCTAGGGTGTGGTTTGTTTTTTTCCTCATTGTTGTTATTTTTTTTTGTTTGGTGGGGGGGGGTGTCTGTTGTTTTTTGGTTTTTTTTTTTAAAGAACTGGCCAGGGTGAGGCATACATATTTGGCATCCTTTTTGGATGATCACACAAAACAAACTCTTAGCGTGCTCTCACTCTTCTACCTCTGTACTCATGCTATCAATGATACTCAATTTTGTAGATTTGCTTTTCACCACTGTCCTGTTTTAAATGACACGGCACTGATGTGCACGAATGTTATGCAAGTCTATGCAGGTAATGACCTCTCTTTCCAGGCAAACAAAGAATTACTGACTTGCACTGAATAAAACCCATCACATCACATAGCAGAGTATCTTTTGTTTTTATGAAAACCCACTTGTACCCTTTTTTCATAAAAAATTTAGATTGCCTTTTTCAAAAGATTGCAAAATAAACAATGTATAGATGGCTTTTATTCCTTTCTTGGAAGGTGCATCTGTTCTTTCCTGGGTTTTTGAAAGGTATGTGATCACTACAGAAAGTTTTAAAAAAACAACTAAACAAGCCTGAAGAGAATTTAAAGTTCTTGATTAATTGCTCTATCTAATGGATTTTTCCACAGATGATTATATGATGTATTATTACCTGCTTTCAACTGTCTTGTTGTTGCAGTCAGTTTACTAATAAGATAAATGGGTTTGCAAGGGAATTAAGTCCCCAGTTTTCTTGCTGTATCTTTTATATTGTCCCAAACATTCTCAAAAGAAATCTGCAATCTATTCATCAAGAAAATAATATAATCCACCTCCACCTGCCAGCAGAAATACCACTACTTAATTAATTAACCACTGGAAAAAACTTTTTTATTTAATAATTTTGTATAATCAAAGTCAAATATCTAAAAACTGACTAAGAAGTTAGGCAGTCTTGAACCATTGCAGTCTCCAGACAAAAGCTTTTAATATCATGTAGAGACTGCAAATATCTTTCAAAAGGCTAAGAAAAAGTATTCAAAATATTTACACAACACAAAGAGAAATAGCCAAAAAGAAGGGATACAATTTACAGAGACTTCAAATTTTTTCTTCATTGTTGAGATATAAAAAAAAAAATTGGGTTTCTATAAAGTTAATGTTAATATACTGAATAAAGATCATACTTTTTCAAATAGAAATTTCTGAGAAGGTAAACCTCTAATGAGGTAATAAAACTTTAAGTGAGTTAAAACCAAAATGTATACTAAGTGGGTAGCCTAGTATACACCTATAGGTAACAAAAAAAAAAACAAAAAACCAACAACCAAAAACCACACAAGCCAGGGCACACCTGGATGTATGGAGGGCACTGAGAATATGCAAAGGAGCAGAAAAGAGACTTCAGTTTTTTCCATCACTTTTGCTAACAGTAATTTAATGGATTCATGCAATGCACCATATCTTGTGGTTACTTTCTCCATTTTGTGGGATAATGAACCTGTCACAAAGCAATTTTCAATTTTTAATTGGGTCAAACTTACAAGCAACTTTTTTTTTTACTCCTACTAGTGTAAATCTCAAATAACTCTTGACCTTCCCCTACACTCTTCTCTGTGACTAGCTAATAATTTTAACTGGATGAAAGGAAAAAAATAATTTCTCTTTTTATATGTATTTCTCAGTTTGAAGTCTAGATATCCATCCACTGAAGAATCAAAATACAATTTTTCTAAAGTAAACCAATGGAATAACAAGCGATTAAGTCATTGCTGTACTTTCTTAACAGTTACCTCATGCAGAATCCAGCATAAGATTTCATATGAAATCGTGTGCCTAGAGCATACAACTTTATAAAAAGGAGGTAACAGGTCTTCAAAGAGTTGAATAAAATTGAAATCAGAATGGAACCTTAGAAGTTAGGAGAAAAATGTGCAACAAAGAAAAAAATGTTTTAAATTATGCCTTTTGAGGGAAATATACTTAATGAATTAAGAAATCTGTGCATCAGGAATGTGCTTCATGGGATAGAGGTTGAGAGATACCCAGGACAAGAGCTAGCTCACCATAGTACTAACGCCAGTTTTGGGAGGCACGCTCACTATTCAGTGAAAAAAATGGAAATACATGGGTGTTAAAAGTATTGGAATATCATGTACTAATTGGACTATTTAATTTCTTTATCTTTGAGCAGTAATATTTTTATTTCTGTATTTGCTGGGGACCACAAAATGGAAAGTGATGCCTAGAAGTCACCAAAACCTGCTGTTCAAAGATGCAGCAAGTTTGTCAGGGTCTTGTTCAGTCAAGTTTTGAGTATCTCCAAGGATGAAGTCGCTAGCCCCTCCAGATCCCTGCTGCAGTGTCTGACCAACACCATGGTTGAAAGTTTTTCCTTATCTCAAATTGGATCTTCCCATGTCCATCATATTTTTGTGCTCATTACCTCTCACTCTTCCACCACACACCTCTGAAAAGAGCCTGTATCCCTTTTCACTTCATTATCCTTTAGATGGCTGTAGACAGTTAAAAAATCTCCCTCTGGCCTACTCTTCCTGGTCTGAACAAACCCAGCTCTCAGGTTTTCATCATACATTCTGTGTCTCCAAACGCCAGCCATCCCAGTGGCCATTGACTGAAATCATTCCATTATGTCAATATCTGTCTTGTACTGAGGAGCCCCAAACTGAACACAATACATGAGACATGGTTTCACAGTGCCAGATAAAGGGAACATTTCTTTTTGCCCATGTTCTTGCCCACAGCCCACTATGGTTTCAGACAGCTTTGCTGCAAAGACACACTGCTAACTCATATCCAATTTCTTGACCATTAAGACTCCCAGGACATTTTCTGCACAGTTGCTCTGTAGCCAGGCAGACCCCCTGCTTGTTATTCCACCCCAGGCACAATATTCTTTTCTTGCTTTTCTTAGACTTCACGTGGACCCCATCAGCCAATTTCTCCAGCCTAGGTGCTTGTGGGTAGAAGCACTGTCCTCCAGTATACCAGTTAGTCCCCCAGTAGCTTATCTCTTCACAACCTTGGTAGTGATGCACTCTGTCCCATCATCTAAACCATTCATAAAGAAGTTATAAAATGTTGACAACTATATCAACCCTGAGTGATGCCACTGGTGGCTGGCTGCCCACTAGTATTCATAACACTGACAGTCACAGCCCTTTGAACACAGCAGTCCAGTCCAATTTTCTACCCAGCTTATCATTCACTTGCCCAGTTCGTGTCTCACCAGTTTGGCTATAAGGACAGTGCTAGAGGAGACCATGCTAGATAAACCCATTTGCTGCACTTCATCTTCTGCCTTTGCTACTCCAGCCAAGCCTTTTGAGAATCAACCATGGCAGAGCTCTGATCTCAGACCCAACTTCCGTTGCCTCTTAAACAAACTGCTGTAGAAGTCATGAGACAAATCTTATGTCAAGTATTTTAGTTCTCCTGCAGTGATCCGGTCCCAGAGAGCCTCAGACAAAAATCCTTCCCTGCTTTTGTAGCTGCAGAAGTGGCGTGGTGAAATACCTCCTGCCAAAGATGAGCTGTATACCAGTACTGTGTGTTCAATAAAATTCAGCAGTGTTATAACTACTCTTTCTACTTCTCCTTCTCTCTCAAAATCCAGTAAGTGGTGGAGGGAAGATGACCTGCATCTATTCCACATCTCAAGTAACTTGTACAGATCCCACAGTTTTATTTCTGGAGAGGACTAAGAGTTTGCTGCTGATTTTAACAAACCACTGTTTTGTCCTCTTGCCATATCAATAAACAGATCCATGAAAACTTAAGTATTTGGGCTTGTTGAATAATGTAAATTTCAAACTTTGTTTTCATTGTGCACTACTCAGATGAATATTGTTCTGAAATATTTTATGAACTATGTGTTCCTATCTTTGACATTTACAATTAAATCCAAATGTCAATAAGATTTATTTTTAAAACCTCTCTCAAACACCATATTAGGAAAGAATACAATTCTACAATACACAGTGGAGAAAAAAATAAATAGTTCCTTAAAAGCTGTAGACTACAGGCACACCATTTTACATGAAAGACAGCACTATATTCATTAAACGTCTCCTCTGAATCAAGACCAAAGTGATTCATAAACATGCAAATAACATCATCTGTACCTATTCCTTGTACATGCCCTCCAAAAAGTATCTACAACTGCATCTGACTTTTCAGTACATTCACAGGCACCCACTAGAGCACAGCAATGAAAAAATATTTTCATTTTAGGTCGGTAGTATTCATAATGCTTGAGAAAATTGGCTCTTCCAGCATTCCCATTTTATGTATACACTCCATTAATTTCTGCACTGTCTTTGCTCTACCAACTAACCTTAACATTTAAAGGTAGGATAAAGTAAACCATCCTTGTACTCCCTTGAATACCTAGTTGACCCTTAGCTTGTATTAAAATCAAGTTCTCAAAAGTCTAAAGTTAGTATAATGTAAACATACTCTTTACAAAGAAGCATTTGGGTCTTAGCCATGCAGAGGGCTGTGTCTGCCCTGAGCCAAGTGTGAGCAGCTCACTCTGCAGAACCCAAGCCTTGGCAGGCATCCCTTCTACAAAACCTTTTTTTCCTATGAAAACAAAGCTGGCCCTAGCTCCGTCTCAAAGCCTATACATCAGTTAGTGGCTATTTACTCACAATAGCAGTTGTATGAAGGCTCCAGAGCTACAGATCAGGAAGACCATAGACAGGGAGGCCCAATTACAGCACTGGAGAAAGTGGTACATAATGTCAATATGGCAAAGCCAATGAAGGTGCTTGATTGAAGTCATAAAGGAGATTGTAAAAAGGGAGCCTGGATACTCTCTCTGCAGGGAAGGTGAAAGAGGATTTGGAAGAGCTGGCACATACAACACTGAGTACAGAGGAATTGTTCCAGGCAGCCCAGCAATTGCCTCTTCTCACAGGTGTTCTGGGTAGTGTTGGACCTTGGTCTCATAGTAGTAAATTGGTTGAAAATATAGAGACCATTCTTTCAAAACCAATTCCTTACCAAACCCTTGTCCACACCCTTTCCCCATTTCTATACTATACAAGAACAGTACCACTATGGACAGAAAGTCTCTTGGAGTGCCTTAGAACCTGCATGTCCACTACATTGCTACTTGCTTTGCTGCTAGAGTGGCTTTGTACACAACTATTTGTTTCAAATCTGCATGAAAATTGCTAATCATGCAGTTCAGATGAGGATGGGCCAGGCACACCTTTCTATCTCCCCTCATCTGCTGTCAATTTCCCCACTGAGTGCTGCTTCTACCTTTGCCCCACTTGACACCTACCTGTTCCTAAAAATAGCTGGAAGTTCTGTATGAATATCACAGTCCATCGCCATAATCCAAAGTACAGACTAGATAGAAAGTCTATGGTGTCTCAGAAGGAAAACAGCCATTGGCAACATAATATAAGGAGGTGAAACTCTTGGTTATGGCTCTGCCATACTGGTTCCCACACAACACAAATGGTTCTTTGGGAAATGAGAGGTGGGCTCAGAGTACAAAATTCAAATAAAGTATTTTAAAATCAAGAGAAGATATCATATCCGAAGCTGCCCATTCGTGAAGTAGAAATAATTGTGGCTTTCTGTATCCTGTATGTGGCTGTAAACCCATCTTTAAACAACACAGAAAGTCCATCTGATGTAAAATTAAGGCTGAGAGATCAAACAGTGGAAATTAATGACCCTCATAGTTAGTTTGCGCTTATTGAACAAAAATAATAGATGTTGCCGTTTTGTCACATGCTCATATTTAGGCAAATTATATTATATCTATCAGATAAGCACATGAACAATGATTATTTTGATAAACCACTTCTTTGGCATACTTGTAATTTTGCCCTCACAGAAAATATATTTCAAGCCATTAGCAAAACTAAAGACAGTACTATTAGCATGAGTTTCTCTTGGGAAGGCTCTGGTAAATTGAACAATAGTTTACTTGTTCTGTTTGTTTTTTTTCACAGGATTTTGTGTCAATTAAGGCTATATGACTACAGAGCAAGCCTTTGCTTGATTAACAAAAGGTAGCCAAGTTAGTCCAAACTCTTTTATTAGATAAACAATTTAGAAAAGAGATAAACAAGAGTAAAACTTAAAACACAGATAGTTTGTCCAAAGGCATCCGCTAATGTAAACTCTGAGTAAGGCCATCTGATGTGTACTGTACTGTCACTGTTGGATGTCAGCAGCCTTTAAGATTTATACCAGCATATCTTATTAAGGAACCTGGTCTTGTAGTTACTTGCACAGGAATTTTCCTTTGGCCCAGCCCAACTTTCTCTGTCACCTAATAAATGACTTTTCAGAAAAACAAACAAATGTTGACCAGTTGTTCCCTTTAGGGACTCAGTACAAGTAACATCCAATGAGTCAGCCAGAAGCTGCTCAAACTTTAGAAAGTCATGCTAAGAAGCCTCTTAATTAGTGGACTAGTGGCAATTTTTTTTTTATCCTGTGTTTCTATTCCTCTAGATAAAAACCAAAAAACAACAACAGCAAAAAAACCAAACACACAAAAAACCCCATCAAACCAACCAACAAAAACCCCACAAACATTTACACACAAAACCAAAGCAAAGCAAAAACAAAACAAAAAAAACCACCCCAGAACCAATGCCCAACCTTCCTCTCAAAAAACCCCCCAAACAACCCAAAAAACCATACACTTAACTAAAACCTCATTGCAGCTTACAATTATACTGCAACAGTATTCAATTTGGTAGGACCTGGATGAAGTTATGCTACTAAATTTTCATTCAAAGACCTTTATCAATATAAACTTTTACTTTATACTTCTTAAACCACTGAGTTTTAAACCCAGACCACCCCTTGGTATCCTGCTTCTATCCCATAACCAGCAACTCTAAAATTCAAAGGTGCACAGAAATTTACAAAAAATCAGGAAGACCCAACTAGACCCAAGAGAAGACAACACTTTGTACTAACACTCCGGTACCGTAAAACAAACTAAGAACGTTCTAAGAACAGTCTAATCCACTGTAGTTAGTTTTATGTCCCTCAGGGTATGATTTAGTAGCATTTACTAGCGACTAAAGGAACGTGCTGTACCCAGATTTCACTGAGTACTGTGGGCTGGGTAACTCACTCCATTATCACCTTTTGCCTCTCATTTAATAACTGTGGTTGTAGATGCAACTTCATTACAATGATAATAAACAGTTTCGACCCTTTCCACCCTGTAACAGATACAGCTAACCCATTAGAAACAGAAGACTGTCTTACTACATAGAAGGAAATAAAACATTTACCCTCCCTCAATCCCCAAAGAACTCCAACTAAAATTTTTAGGATATAACAGCAGCTCCCCCAAAATGGCAAAAACTTGAAGAAATTAGCACAGACAGGTCAAAATGCAAAAGCCAGAAAAGTTTAAGTCATAAAGTTTGGAAAATATTTCAGAATTAAAAAGAGATTGTAACTTCATGATTTAGGATATAAAATCAGTATCTAGATACGCAGGAAAATTTGCCACAAAGACCAGAAGTACTGCCCTCAAAGAATTCAAATAACTTTTTTTTTTATATACATGATAAAGCCTTGGTAAAAAAACAAATGTCCATAGCCTACTTCCTTCAGTCTCTACCCCTGAAAGAAAAACAGCACATTCACAATTGCACCTTGGTTACTTTCAGGGCATACACTTTTCTATTTTTCTCTCTGAGGTACTAACAAGCCTCTACCAATGGTACTTCTGTCTAAAGAAGAAACTAATCTTAGCTTTATAAAACATCATCAATTTAGGCAGCACATCTGTCATGTATGCTCTCAATCACCCATGGAAGGTTTTGAATATATGTTTTTTTTTGCTAGTCCTACAAAGTTAAACCTTACTGAAAGCCAGGTAAGGTTTGCTTCTATTTATATAGTTTTGGGTTGGGTTTTTTTTGGTTTTTTGTTTGTTTTTTTGAAAAAAAAAAAATGTAATCACTTGATGCCTATTTAAAAGTCATGAAATGATATAGTGTAACCACAAGCAAATCTGGTAGCAAAGGCAAGGCATCATAACTGATAAACACATGAAAGAGCATTACTCAAGACTATTAGATGAATATACAGACCTCTATTAGATGAGTATACAGACCTGACAAGAAGAAGGTTATCTTGGTTTTAAGTTTGTAAAGGGAATGGTTTTAGTGCTTCAAACATTGTTTAAACACAACTAAGAGATCTCTAGACTGCAATCTCATTTTCTCTTGTGAAGATATTATTGCAACAGAGGTTTGGTAGCAGACAGATGTTTGCTGTTTTGAGAGTGCTGTTTATTGAATCTTCTACTCTTTGAGCTTCCCTTGCATTTTTTTGTGTTTCCTGATGTTCCTTCTCTCTCCCCTTTGGACTGTGTGCTTGTAAGAGTAAGGACCATCATCCTGCATGCAAGCACTCCCAGTGACCAGCAAAATTCTGTCTATGCAGACTTGCAAAAAATGTTTTCTTTTTTGAGCACACAAAGTCAGAAATCTTTTGGCTTGATAAAAATAAACACAATACAAAACAAACAAAACCCCCATGTAACTCTCTCCCCCATAATAATGGTGGAATATAGAAATATAGAACATACAGATATGCTTGGGAAATCAGAAGCTTATGTAAAACTCTGCAGATTCTTTGCTGTGTTATCTGCTAGCTTTTGCTTCTCTTCTGGAGAATGACAGAGCATTGAATTGCAGAAAAGGAGTAGTTAAGTGAAATGGTGAAAAGAACACTAGATATGTTCTGATTTCTTTTTTTAATCATTAGTGTGTTAGATCTTGCTCCCCAAACCAAGATGAAATTCTCTGAGGTCTTCGGCTGAGTGAAAAAAGCATGATTTTCCTCTGTGTCTGAATAAAGTAAAGCCAAAACATAAAGCCTCTGTAATATGCTAACTGAAGCCAGTGCATTCATCAGGAATAGACAGGAAAGGACCTGACTCAGGAATAATATTTACTTCAGCCACAAAGACGCTTGTGCTTGTAATGAGTTCATCACCTAATATTCCACACGCCTGTGCTGGTGTCCGAAGGACCCTGCCTGCTTTTTTCACCTTCTGTTTGGCACAGGGTCTGTTTGAACTGAGCTGGACTGTAAATGCTGTGATCACAAACCTAGCATCTAGCTGACACTAGAGATATAGTGTATATTAAGACTATTAATATAAATTAACATAAGATATTGATATATAGTATATATTAAGAATACATTTCTTAGTTATTTTCTTAATATTTTTTTGTCCCTGGACATACGTATGGGAAGAGAATTTTATTTTCTTCTCAATGAGGTAAAAAGCAGCTTAAGTAGCACTCATGAACTCGTAGGCATTTGAACAGAAAGATCTGGGTGTCAGTTCTGACAGGGAGTAGAAAGCTATGTCAAATTTTTATTCCCATCAAAACATTTGCACAGATCTTGAATAACTAGGGTGAGCAACAGCTCACAGCTTGAGTTGGACAAGAACTTAAGATCATATATTCATGTTATTGAAAATATACCTACATTACCTGCTCAGTTTTATTACCTTAAATCTCTCCTTTAAAAAAACCCAAAAGGCATGAATTGCATCCACAGTGGATGGACAACTGAGAATCACAGGAAATATTGGTATGGTTCTTTGGATAAGAACTCCTCAACTGCAGTCTTTAAAATGTATCACTGCCAGTTCTTGTATGATATAGCCAGTTCCTGGGTAGTCAAATACCAACAGCTATTAGGAAATAGACATTCAACGACTTCCTAACAGAAAAAACCCTCAGATACCAAAGAACTGGTAATTGAGGCCAGAAAGAGTATGCATATGAATATGTCAAAATTAGAAATTTACTCTCAAATATGCCTTTTTTTTTTTTAATTGAGAACTTGACCTTCTGATTTTTCCCCTAACATGGTATTTGTGTGTTGATGGTTGACTGACAGGTAACTACTTGCCAAAACACCCTTGTATAAAATCATCTGTTGAAATCAAGTGGCTCTTTCCTGCTTATTAAATAAACAGTGTTTTATCCTCAAAGGCTGAGGGTTTTAGACTGAACTGTAACAAACTGAAGACAAAGATCTGAAACATTTTAAGATGAGTTTCAGTGGGAGTAAAAAAGTAGCATGTAGTGAAGTGGGGTGCCTGGCCCTGTCTCTGTGTTAACTCTAGATTAAATACTGTATACACAGGCAGTATGCTAATCATAAATCCCTGTTAAACTTTGGCTAATAATTATACTTTGTACCTATTCAGAGCCTTTCATCTGATCATCTTGAAGCCCTCTGCAAACACAAATTCATTTTCACATCGTAGGAGTAGCTAAACAATTACTAAAGATAACAGATCTCTTGTGTAGAAATGGACCCTCTGTTCTGTACAGCAGGCCAATACTCAACGTCCTTCTGGAGGTAAGGGATGATTCAATAACATTGCTGTAGGAACCTGGTACTTCCAGCTGCTTTTATGTTAAAGGAAGCATAGTAAAAATTAAGCTATACTTGTGTTTATTCATAACAAAAAATATTTATCATAACTAAGAGGTCACTCTTAAACCAGTGATACAAAGCATCCCACAGACCAGAAAGAGTTCGAAGCACAAACAGTAAGAAGGCCAGTCAGCTATCTTAATCTGATAAACAGTTGTTTCATGTTTGTGGGCAGTTTTTAATGGCTTGTTCTTGCATTTTAAAGGACTGGCTCAAGCTTTCAGGTTTATGACAGGAAATGTATTTGATTTTTTTAAGTTTTTGCTAAAAAATAATTATGATGCAGTGACTACAGCAAAAGATAACCTATGTCTTCATTGGAATCAGTGAAGAAATGCCTCAAGGTGATTATCTAGCATGTACATAAATTATGTATGAACTATTATGTGAATACCAGCAAGAAAGTTCTCCAAGTAATCAGTATGACTAGCAGATGGCACAGGCTCAACATCATTAAAAAGCAGCAATGCAAGAAACCAGACTCCAGATTAAGGTTTCTTCTCCAAAAGCAGTAAATGGAAACAACTAACTTTTTCAAATATTCATGTGCATATTAATATAGGCACCAACAATATATTAATAGAACCATTATCAATGCTGAAGGATGCATCTAGTCTTCATGTTGACATGGCCAGAGCTTTAACAAAAGAGGCATGGAAAGCAACCAGTGAAATACAGGACATGATGGATAACAGACTTCTTGTCTATCAGTCAGATGAGCACAGCTTCTTTTGCCTTCCTTTGTCTGAACAAACTACAGATACCAAGATTAACTACAGATAACAAGCTGCAATGAGGACTATAGATGGGATTTGAAATTCCCCTTGTGTTCCTGATAAGAGCAGTTTATGCTGGTCTTGCACCTTAAATTTAATAGAAAACCCCACAGCTGTCTTTAAACCTGTGCAGACTGCCAGTAGCCTGGAAGCACTGGTCCAGCAGAGGATGATTATGTAAGAAGTTCCCCAGCCCTCTACAGCAGCCTTGAAGTCTGCCTTAGAAGTTAGGCAGTTAGCCTAACAAGTTAGCCTTAAAAACACCAACAGTCCTTTCTTAACAAAATTAACATCTAAACTGTAGACTGAGCAGTACAACTGATGATCCCATACCTTCACAATGTCTTCAGGAACTTTGCTACACATTTCAGTTCATGTATTTTCTTCCAATTTTCTCTTTCACAGCTCACTTTAACATCTAGTGTCTCTACTTGCTTTATTTCCTCTTGTTCCCTGCTGGGTTCACTTCAGTGCTTCCCATCCCACATCTTCTCTAGTGTTTGTTTTCCTAATCAAATTATCTTCTTCCATTTTTACTGAGCACCAACTACTTAAAATTTAAACAAATGTAATAATCCAAATCAAATTAAACCAAGGAGAAAAAAATCCTGTCCCCCTATGAAATGTTTTTTTCTGCTTCTTTATTATAGTCCACTACAGTGCTCTTTGGCATACTTAAACTGTGAAGTCTTCAGCCACTGACTGTCTCAATTCCATTTATACAGCATCTAGAGAAATAAAATTTTCTAAAATTCCTAAATGACATCTAGGTTACTGTAATAAAGATAACCACCACCAATAAAATTAATTAGCATCTCCAACGGTTCAACTATAATCAAGATGTCTAGGCATATACATGGAAACTAAACCAAAGAAAAATTGCAGCAGTTAATCCGAAGTATATTCTAAAACTGATAACCTTAAAAAAGAAAACCAAACAAACACCCTATTATTAAAGTTAGTTACTTTCTCAGAAGCTTCCCATCCAAAGTACTATAAATTATGCCTGTTTTGAGCTGAAGTTCCAAGAAGCTTGAATCAGTTTTACATCTTTGAGCAGCTAATGAAGACTGGATATGCGTAGACAAAACATTCTGCTGATATCTCAGTAGACAGAAAAAACAAACAATATTTTATAGCTTAAAATAATTCTCCCAAACATTCTTAATACCATGTGACTGTGCTCAAAAAATATGCCAAGTTATTTAGTGATTTTAGTTTGAAATATATGGAAAGATCTTCTGCCACTTAACAAAATACTAACCTCATTTTTCACCGGACATACAAGAAGCTGGTGCCTACACATTTAAATGCCACTGATGAACAGATAGTGTTTTTTTGAAAAGGCACCAAGAAACAAAAAAGAAAATAAAATACCCCATTTTCATGTCATCAACCGCTTAAACAAATATGAGTAGGACATTCAAAGGACAGATCTGACCATAATGGTGGAGATAAGGGCTTTGCTCTTAAGCTCTAGGTTTTGGCCAGGTGAAATAATGATTTTGTGTACTAGGAGAAATGCCTGTTACAGCCACCAGGCATCCTGCCTAGCAGTGCAGAGCACATCTAGGGTGCAGTGCCTCTGCATCCCTGAAGTCTAAGCCTATAGCACAGTAGATCCCAGCCTCAGTTCCCCTTTACAATGTTGTTTCCTTGTGTTCATGCATTTATTTCTACACAAAATCACTGATGTTGCTTGCAACAGATAAAAAAAGCAGGCACAGAAGTGACTGCAAAGTCACAACTTACTAGTGCATATGTCTACTGCACTCCTGAGGCCAGTAAATTTTTAGGACTCCAACCAGTTTTCTGCACAGCACAACACAGACAGTATTAGCTCTGGTATCTCCTCACTGAACTTTGTTGCATAGCATTTGTTGGTATTTCAGCTCCCTGAGCACAGCATTAAGATGCTAAATGGCTATTCTATTTTATTTCACAAATTACAGAATGGAACCATCCAATACTTTGCTTTCCAAGTCAAATTAACCCAGGATGTGATGTTATCTCTTAGGGCCATAACAAAGTAAATAAGGAATAAAGGCTAGTAAGTCTACACTAAGACATTAATACCATACCAATAAACAGCTGAACCAGAAAGAAAATTTTGAGAAAAGTGAGAGGAACCAAAGACAGGATGGGGGGGCAGGGAGAGGGAAGGGGATATAAATCTGTCTTGTCTTTAAATATCAGATAATTTTCTGTGCAGATTTTTCTAGTTTTATTTACTTTCTAGAAGAAAATCTATTTCTACTTCTCTAGTAGTATCCATCCTCCATTGTGCCCAGCATATTTTCATCTATGACCTGTTACTGCTGGAAAAGATCCTCCCGCTCTTTAAATTATTTAAGTCCCTGCTAGATAATCCAGAGGGTTTCATCTGTGTACTATAGAAAGTGAAGTGACAAACAGGGAGGTAACATGGGTTGCTTGTCACAGAACAAATTGGCATTAAACAGGGAACTGGACACAGGTTTACAAGTCCCACTCTCAATCAACATGACAGCCTTAGTTATGATCCCAGAACACCACCCTTTAACTTATCCCATCCAAATACAGAGCAGGCATCTAGGATCTCCAATGGGCTGTGCCTGCACTATCTTCCGTGGCCACCTCTTGTCACTTTGTCTTCTTCTGGTCCTCTATGGCAACATTTAACTTCCCGAAGCCACAGACCTCACAGGCTCCATGCTCAGTGCTTTTTGCATGAGACCTGTAGTACATGTTGCTCAACTTCATTTCACATGGCATCTGGTCTTTCCTCTGGAGTTCCAATTCTGCTGTATGTTGGATTGTTTTTTCCCAGGGTATACAATGGGACTTACGTGGTCCAGATATCTGGGTAACTGTTGAACGCTTAGTATTTGGATCACCCCCTACAGAACAAGCACTGTAAACACTCCATGTCTCAGTTTTTACTCTCACTGAAGTCTTTATACCATTTACTTCCAGAGGAGACTTGACAGCTCTTGCAGCTATTCAAGCTGACGTATTGAGCAGCAGAGGCCTCCAATATTTTTGGCCTCAATATTTCAAAGCGTAGGCCCTAAGCAAGGCAGCCCAAATTGCCTGTGGATTTAATAAATTTGCCATGTTGTCTTCTGCTGCAAATATGATTCAATTGTCTCGGTGACTTCATCTATCCCTTGATGTCACAAGTGCTTTCAAATTTTTTAATCTATCTTGTTCAGCTCTGCCTGCAATGTATTGTAACCCCAGCTAATAAAATCACAGTCGGTGCAAGCCAAAGGTAGAAGCCTTTCTGGTAAATCTGCACAAGGCAAAATCATGGCTTTTGGGATATAGCTGTGCTAGTCTTGTCTATCCCTTATCTGTTGGTGCATAGGATGTACTTTGCAACATATCTATAAGATGTTTTTGCAGTTTTACAACAGACGAAGGATTACGACTGTATGCTACATCAAATGTGGAGCACAATATTCCCCAGGGAAGGTTACATACCTGATTGGGAAACAGCTATAATTTTCCATCTTCAGTGGCTGATTGTTGAGGACAGTTGCCTCGTGCCACTTGGCAAATACGAAACAAATGCAATGAAGATTGCATTAGACAGTGGGGAGAAGCACACCTCGTAATATCATCCACTGGCGGGGTTTTTTGATAAGTAAGAAACATCAGCTTCCTCAGCACTATTTGCTGGACACCAGCAGGTGTTTGAAACCACCACAGAAAAGCTCTAATATTCTGCAGGGTTTTAAACTATCCTCTGAAAAGAAAGAGTATATTTTTCCTCTAAGAAATTTCTCTTGGAACATAGAGTCCTTACTAAAATCTTAGGTCTGGGGGCAGTTTTGTTTTGTTTGTTTTTTTCTGTAGGTTTGGCGTGGGTGGTGGGTATTTTTGATTCAACCAAACATCTGGAGCTCCTTAGCAATATCTAGCCAGATTCCTTTGCCATGCCAATCAGTTCTATGGGACTTTTTTCTGGAAGAGTTGAGTACACTGTGAATTCAGACCTGTTACATCTGAGCGTAATCTCCTGGGATGGAACATCTCCACTGCCCATGTTGTTATCTTTGAAAAGTTCTGGGATGTAGTAGCTGATAATATAAACAAATAAAAAAAACCAGGAAGACAAAGAGAGGCTTCACAGAGCTTTTGCACCATGTCAAGCCTGCTTTTCATGCTTTGAAAGGGGTAAAGTAAAAGGTTAAATAGGGCCTATGACCAGAAGGCACTGCTGTGATCAACTACTCTGACTTCCTGAATAACACAGACCAGTAATCCAAACATTTTGGATATGGCCATGCTCAAAAAGCATTTGCATCAGAGACTTTATTCCCAGATTATCTGAATAGGAAAAAAAAAAAGCAAAAAAGCAAAAAAAAGCATGCATTAAAGCAACATTTAGGCTAGAAGCTATTATACTGTGACTAGAGTTATCTTCACATTTCTTGCTTTAACTGTTCCACACATGGTAAGGCATCTTTAATTGGAGTTGAAGCTCTAAGGAGCAGAGCACGGCTGTCTGCATTGTCTTTTTGTTAAGAAATGCTCTGGGATGCAGCATGCCAATTACAGCTTGATCAGGGGTTTTCTAATTAAATTCTTTCTTTTGGCAGAAACTGTTGACATACGAAAAACAAAACTTTTGATGGAACAGTATGAGGCACAAAGCGAGTTGCATCAAGAAAAGCAGTATTTCCAGCTTTAAAAAACAAAAATTAAATAATAAAAAAAATCAGACATAATGAGAGGCACAGAGAAGAAAAATAATAGCAGAAAAGTCCAGTGCTTAAGTCATTTCCGTAACATGATCAAGTTTTAAGTTCTCCTTTTCCTGGTTGAAAGTGAATGTACCCAGTGAAATCACTTTAATGCAAGTGTGCCAGGTGACTGACCTTACTAGCAGGCTTACAGGTGGGTTGCTTTCTCTTTCTCCCACTGCAAATATTTCAGTCTGTGTAAACAGCTAACACTTTCTGAGCTTTGGTGTCAAATGCTCCCACAGTCCAGTTGCCACAGAATATTCCTTTATCTTAGACATTGAATCCAAAGAGGAATAACCCCTCCTCTCCAATGTATATTTCTCTGTATGAAATGGAACTATTTTAAAAAGACTTTTAAAAAAGATGCCAGAGATTGCAATACTACAGTTGATCTTGGCATTCACCCTGGAAGAGGCAGAATCAGGTTCAAGTCTTTATTATTGAGGTCTTGTTGTCCCTCCTTTTCTCCTCCCCCATACTTTTATTTACCTATTTAAAAACCTAACATAAGAGAAATACATACAGTTAATGGGCTTGTTTTTATCCCAGTATGGAACTGGATTCCCAACCCCCCTACACCTTCCACTGCTTCAATCAAGCAGTAAATTGATGTGCCAAGCCCTGCTTCCTGGAGTTTTGTTTGGCTATAGCAGTACTGCGCTTGCTCCACTTGTTCCAAGTTCCTAAGTAATAACCACAGGAAAAACTTTTGACAGGAATTCTAAAAGGGGACTCAAAAAAAAAAAATCTCTGAGTGAACAAAGTTTTAAGCTTAGAGTTTCAGCTGCAATTTGAAAACATAGGCTTGAATTTTCCAGGTTCTCTCTGAGCCCAAATCTGTGCTCACTCAATCCTATATCTAATTGATTTTAGAAGTCTGGAAAAGATAATTTTCCAAGAAACTCTGTTGGGTCAAACAGAATAGGAGAATTTGCAAATATGATTTAAAAAAGCCCCCATAACCAACACAAACTAAACAAAAAACAGCCAAAAAAGCCCAGCAAAACTCTAGATATAACAAACGTCACCACCATCCCCCATCCTTATCTCCAATTCATGTTTTGAATAATTCAAATTAAATAATTCAGAGCTGTGATTTCAAGACAGCTACCTCTATATTGGAAACTGTGTGCATTAAAGCAGAAGGCATTTGTTTTTTCTTGGATGTTTATCTTCTTTCAAACGATGATTTGCAAAAAGGACACCTCCAGTGGCTGCTAGATTGATCTTGTGCCTTTAACTGATTCCTGTCTAATTTCCACAGGTTTAAATAAATGATTTATACCTTCAAGAAGTGCATAACTTCTTCTGACAGTTTCATGATCAGCTGCAGGGTCAAGGAGGAACCTCATCTGTTGGTTTATTGTGAGTAAGACAAGCCCTAAAGAGTCTGAAGGTTTCATTTTAAATAGGGAAGCCAACTTCTGGTAGGCAGTAATTGAAGGGGGGAAGTCACATGGTTTCCTAGGGCTGTTGAATATTTCAGCATCTGGTTTTATGAGACTTTGATAAGAAAAATTATGCAGCAGCAGCAGCAGACTTGAGCATGGCATTGTTTTTGTTACCAGTAGAAGTAGAAGCTAACTCTTGAAATGCAGTGAGTTGGAAAGCAAGGGTGAAAAATACTGCTTGCTATTGAAGAGTACATTGTGTTAGATAGGGAGCACATGAACTGAATTACCTGGGTCTGAAAAGATAGCCCCATAAGATCCAGAACACAATGCTGCATCAGTAAGATGCAGAAAAGGATGAACATCATGACTAGAGTGTGATGCTGAGAGACGTGGCCTCTTTGTCACCTCTCTTATGAAGAGTAAGTCAGTTGAATCCAAATTCAAAGTATAAATGTCTATTTCTAAAGTTCGAGCAATGTGCAAGGTACCCGAGCTGGTATAGGGATGAAGCACCTGGTGTTCTCATGCCAAAATATGGCACTTCAGAAGCAGTTCAGCAGTTCTGCTTCCCACAGAAATTTTCTGGTATCCAAAAAGGTAAAGATACATATATGGTCCCCTCTCTAAAGTTGTTCTTCCTTTCTGAAGGTGCTGCTCCTCAACTTACCTAATTTCACATTAAAGACCTGTCTCCACTTTGAGCTCCAAAGACATTGACAAGCTAGGAAGGAAAAAATCCATGAAAGCAGCATGGTTTATGGACACAAAGCAGTGGGGAGAAACACAGCTGAAAGCACACTCACAGTGATGCAGTTGTGCTGGAAGAGGCAGAAGAGGATGATGCCCTGCCCAACAGCAGGTAGGAATGGCATTGAGAACACCAGTTATGAGGATGAAGCCTAACCCACTGCAGGACTGTTCTGAGAGGTTAAGAATGAAATTTTATGATCTGACAGAGATGAATAATGATCAGATTCCTCTAAGACTGGTGGTGTAAAGTGACTTCAGTGAATTTAAGTCCAGGATGCTGCCGTACCTCAGCCCCAGAAGGGCCCAAATTTGTTCCCTGTACCTCCAATAGTCCTTGTAGCATCCTACAACAAAATGTGCAGAAAATACATTGTTAGTTTGGTTGCTGAACTAATTCTCATCTGGAGCAGCCCAGTGATACAGTCAGCACAAAGGAGGATCTGTGGCTAGGGATGTGGGGAAAACCCATCCCTTTTATGAACAGCCCTGGGGGATGCAGCTTTAAAGTGAATGTGAAACTGTGCACTTCAAGGGGAAAAAGTTGCTTTTAAGAACTAGGAGGTCTGGAAACCCCTTCATGGACAGCTTTTGTTTTCAAGAACTAAGCTAACTGCCTTGTGCAAGACAGTCACAGGTTCTCAGTTCCACAAGATCAGGGTGGACATGAAGACACCAGAGAACACTGGAAGGGCAGCAACTGGGCTGTGCAGTCATCTGTCTTAAGCCAGTGAGAATGAGCCTGTCCCTGCCTTAAAGAAGAATAAGGAAACCCATCCAACAGGGTTTTCAGCAAGGAATTAAGACATGTTTTGAACACAGTTTTTATCTGCTTACTTGAGGAAAAAGTCAAGTCTGAACATGTATGACTAGCTGGAGGCTGAGCAAGCTGTGTGGGTCTGCTGGGGGGTTACTGTATTTGAGGAAGGATTATGCAGCATTCAGAAACCAACTGATTCTACTCACACAATTTTTATAGATTTGCTCTGTTTCATCCAGGATATAAGGTTGTTTTGCAGCCTGGGTTATTGACGTCAGCACACCACATTCAGCCTTGAATCTTTCCTGACAGTGTTTTAATGCACCTGCAAGCACTTACCAGCTCTAAGAAACAATGATGAAAGAGGCTCTCATTGCCACCACGGGAACAGATGAAAGCACTGCCCCTGAGGAAAGGTTGAGTGACCAAAGCACTTGAATCAGAGACATCTGAGATTAACTGCAGTTTGCAATATATAAAAAGTAACTAAAAAAAACAAAACAAAAAAAAAAGCAACCGAAAAAAAAGTAACTAACTGAAAAAAAAAAAAGTGTTTTCTCTTGTAAAACAGCAAGTAGTTATGAGATTAAATTACTGGGAAGGGGTAGTCAGACATTGACACAAGGATAAACTTCGTAACAGCAAAGATGATGAAGCATGGCACCAGTTTACTGAATGAGACTGAGGATTCTTCCATATGACTAGGTTAGATAATTTTGTCATGGATTATTTAGGCTATCTGGAAAGAAAAACAAGAAAGGATTCTGAAGTAATGCTCAATATACTTGAGCAGGGATCTTTTAAACTGAAGCATGGACAGTGTCAGGGTAGAGACATCCTGTCACACAGCACAGTCTGTTCAGCTCTTGATGAGGACTTTTTCCATCGGAATTTCAAGGCAGAGCTATGGAGTGCCTATTTCTGCCAAAGTGAAACAAAGTTCACTGTCTTGCCTCGAAATGTAGAGAAGAGTTTGATTAACTGTGGACAAGAGTTATGAGCTCTAATTTCCCCAAACAAGTTGATAAGCAATATCCTATGCCCAAGAAGTGGACCACCTACTTGTATCCTCTAGGTTACAGTCTATAAATTGTTGCTTAAAAAAACCCTTATTCCTAGGCAAATGAAAGCAGCAAATACACGGAAGAAAAAAAAAAAATGAACTGGCCTAACTAGCCTTACCCTAGTGACTCTGTATAACAGTAGCTAATATTACACACTCAGAACTGCTTTGGTCCATATTTGGTACTTTAAAAAAAAAAAAGCAAACAACTTCATTGCTACTTGTGGCAGCTGGTGTTATGTGTGTTTACCATGTGTTTCTTTTTTTAAAAAAAAATAATAAACACACAAACCACCACCAAAAAAAATAAAAAAACCCCCAAACCAAAAACCAAACCATACACACAAAACTCAAACCCCAACAACTCCATTCTTCAGCATCTCAAGATTTGTATTGGCTTTCTATGGGTCATAGCAGATTAACTTTTTAAAGCCAAGTGGGACAATTAGTGTCATGGTTTGGGCTAAAAGGTTTTTTCATACTATTTTTATATTATTACCTGCTGTGTAATAATCTTATTATTAAAAACGTGACACAAAAGGTACAGATATAGTGAAGATATAATTTCTTCAAATAATTCATAAGTCTACCTGCGCACAGGGACCTAAAGAGGTACAAGAGCAGCTATGGAAAACCCTTTCCTTTTATTACATATGCATGTACACAACAAAACAATTTTGCTTCTTTAATCCTGTACAGTTCACACTCAGCTCTCTTCTGCAACCTCTACAGTAACTGCTCCTGCTGCTTCAAAAAATAAAACAAAGTCTATGGACAGATGAGGTCTACTCAGAGCCCTTCCCCCCACATCCTGCCTTGGCCCACCCCTGAAAGTAGAGATTACCTTTGGCTCATTCCCTAGAGGCCCAAATTTACTTTGAAATGTAACAATGAAGCTATTTGGTACAAGATGTAAGATGTTAAGTATGATCTGTAAGAGGATCAAAAGTTTATGGATAATGAAACCACACCTACACGTCATGAGGTGTACATTTCACAAGGCTTTCTAAATGACTTATTACAGAGCTTCTTGCTGCTTTCTCTTGATCAGCTGATATAGCTGCTTTTAAAAAAATCAGGGGTTAGTGATCTACTGAATTTTACTGGTGTAACAGTCCCTGTTTGCTGTAATTTTTTTTTTTTCACTGATATTGTCTGTCATGCTTGCCATAAACTCTCTGATAAATAGTCTTGCCAAAAGATAAAATATTTTTTACCTACAATTCACGAATTTATAACCCATGTTCAGTCAGGTCTACAGATCTACATTAGTGAAACTTTTCCAGATACTTCAGTGCACAGGATTTCACTCACTTTAGAGAGACAGAAGTTCAGCTCTTTAGACTGAAAGTACAGACAAATTTCCTCATACCCCAAATAAATTCTAAGATTGAATTAATTCAGTTTTCTTTTAACTACTGCAAAATGATGCTACATTAGTATAAGCAAGTCTTAAGCAGCAGTAAAGAAATTTGGTAAACTTAACAGCTGCTAGACTTGAGTAGCAGCACATTTTAATTTTTCTCTTAAGAAAAAGTCATGTTGTTTTAGGATCAGTGTGATGGTCAGAGGATGAATCTATTACACTATGAAGGTGTTGGTTATCGAAAGCTTTCTTGCATTGGGCCCCATCCACTTGTGATGTCCATCATCCTCTGCCCTGAGGCTGAGGAAAAAACAGAAAAGAAAATGAATAGCACTGTACCAAATCTTAAGACTTTAGTAACAGTACAGTCAAAGGGAGGCATTTCAGACACAGCCCAAGGGCTGAAAATCAGGGTAAATTAATTTCAGTAAGTGGAGCCCACTGGCAGCAGAGCTCCCTCTAGACTATACTGGGATTTGTTCTGCCAGAGATCCTAGGGGGGTCATTTGGCTAGCTAAAAAAACCAAAAAAACCCACCAAAAAACCCCACCTAAGAAGCGTGTGTTCTAAAGGTGGAAACATTTTCAGAAGTATGGGCATTAGGTGAGGTGAAGGCTTGATCTTGTCTAATCCTAATTAAATGTCACTGTATTAGAAACCTGCAAGAGCCTGTGTTATCTATCTCAGCTGTGCTGCATCTGTGGCAGAAATCCATAATGCTCAAAAGATAGAAATATGTTCAGAAGTATGCACATTAGGTGTGGCAAAGGATTGAGCCACAAAGTTAATCATCTTCAAAATAAATAAGAAGCTATAGTCAAAACTGTTTAATAGAAACTGCTGGAACTGATCTAGCATGAGGGAAGTTTAAGAAGAAATAGGTCAAAGAACAAGTGTGCTGAGGAATATCCTGCAGGCATGACAGTGGCTTTACTTTGGTCAAGATACTAATTATTTGTAACATAGTATGAAGTTTTGGCCATTTTTAAATCTGAAAGGATTTTCTTCAATTCCTTGATTGTAAGAACACATTTAGAAAACAAAGATACAAGGCAAATGCCTTCGCCTAACATAGTCCCTCCTGAAGCATGTGATCATTGAGAAATAAAAAAAAAAGGCAAATTATTTGCCAGTCCTACAATTTCTTGAATTGATGTTTGTCTGATTTCAAGCAAATCCTTATTGTTGTACATTATTTCACTACTTGTTCACCTATTGCAGGTGTCACAAAAAAAAGAAAACACAAACCAAGTCAACCCACAAAACACCCATGGCTTATCTTGCTCTTAACAAATTGCAATTTGTCCACTATCTTAATATTCCCTCCAAAACCAAAAAAGATCTTAGTTTGATGTTTATTATGAGAATGGTGCTGCTACAAGGATTTCCATACATTTCTCTCCTGTCTCCAAAACAATTTTACTGGAATCAGCATGATAGACACAACACTACTGATATTCTTACTTTGCAGGAATCAACTGTCACATCTAAAGACAAATTATTAAATATTTGGACATAGATGAAGAGAAATCTGAAAGAAATCTTTCCATTCTTTAGCTAACGTACGTTTAAAAATAAAAAGTAACAGTGTTGAGAGCAGACATTTACCTCTAAGTGGTAGGGTATTATTGTGAGTTAAGCAAAAAAATACTGAGCAAATAATAATTTTCCAGATGTTGAAGTGAATGCAAAAGTCACTATCTTCTAAAGAATTCACAGTGTTACGGACAGGCTGAGTAACTTCTGTACATTTTTGAGAACAAGATTTAACATGACTGCAATTAAAATATATGAAGAAATATTTCTGGCAGTAAACTTTGTCCTGTAAAGGCAAAGCAATGGCTATTAATTTCAAAAAAAGTTCAGAAATTTATTTTATTTTTAATATCAAAACGCAAATCAGTCTCTGCAATCAATAGAAAAGGAGGGGAAATAGTCTTACTTTGCAGAGTTAAAAATATGCAAAAAAAAAAACTATTTGAAGAAATACAAAGCAACCATTAATTAAATTTGATAGACTAGTGATAGAGAAGTTCTATGGGCCTAAAACATTCCCAGATATTCCAAATCCACTCAGTTTACATGAGAATTTTGGTAATGAAGACAAATTAGCTTTCTTACAACTGTCTTTGAGAGATGAATGTTCTTTGCTGGAAGCAGAGACATTGTAGGCAGCCAGGTAAATCATAGAAACAATGCTGTCATGGTCAGGCAATGTCAGGAGCCCAGTTAGTCTGATAAAGAGCACATGAGTCACAAACATTGTTATTATTCCTCTTCTACAAACCTTTAGCTTCTACACTTCTTCTTTAAAAAAAATAAATTATCCAAATGAAAATAAAGTGGGTTTATTTGTTTCATGTAACTTCTGGAGACTCAAAAAAACTTTGATTGTTGTAGTCAACATTTCTTGGTGTGAAAGTATTGGTAAATGAAAGTATTTGTTTAATACTATATTTGGCTATACTGAAATTATTTTAATTGTGCAAATAAAGATGTATTTGATAGTTCAGGTCACATGATTCTTTTTATAAGTATTTTGGCTACATTGACTCACAGATTGGTAAATTAATGTTGCTTGTTAAAAATACTTAATTATCAAAAGTTATAATTGGTGGTACACACTGTAAGGAACCAAAAATTAATATTTTAATCTAGTTATTTCTGATGGAAAAAAATAGCAGTTGATGATGTAAAAATCCTTCCTGATAGTTTTCTTTGAGATTGTGGAATAACAGAACAGGAAGCAGCAGAATTTTATGCACTGCTAATGTTAAGAAGTTGTAGTATGTCCCTTTCTATAGTAAGCAATTAGTTGTGAGTACAATTCATAGTACTGTGCTTGCATAATAAGAAGAAAAGGCTTTTGATATATTCTTGCTGGTACTCTGAATCACCATCAGAGGAGAAGAAAGTAGACAGAAGTAAAAGTACAGAATATTTTTTACCAAAAAACCACAAAAATAATTTAACATGATGGGAATATAACTTCTAAATGCTTATTGTTGAGGATCCTTCCACGTGGATCAAACTGTTTGCTATTTAATAAGTTACAGTTCAGTCTTTAAAAAGAACATTTCCAAAAGGAATTAAGATGAAAAGCAAGCAGTTCTTTAGTTTGACCATGAACATAGGGCCCTGAAGAAAAATTAGAAAGAAATAAAAGAAGCAAAAAAATTCCTCCAAAACTATCAGGTGCTCCACCTGAAGGCTGCCCACTCAACAAAACCAAAAAACTAAAACACGACAACAAAAAACCCAACACCTAGATACTCAGTATTAAGTATATTGAGAACATGTTACACAAACAAGTTTTTCACTGAAAAAAATTACAAGACATTTTTAAAGATGGAGGAAAAATTATTGTGTTTATACCAGTAGCAAGGCCACTGCTACAGATGCTCATTTACATTAGGCTCAAATACACTTCACTCAGACTGAGTATTATCTTGGTTCTCCAACATTTCAACTAATTTGAAAAACTTGGAAATGTGTGCTTAACTACCATAAGCTGAAACTTTAAACTAGTTACCTATAAAGACATTGAAACAGGTAAAGCAGGGAAGGCAATAACTGCAAATCCATCACAAATATGTAGTGCATTAGTTCATCTTAGCTGAGTTAATGGAGGACGTAATAAAACTATGCTCCTAAAGACCCCTTGAGCTAATATTATAAAAATACTAATCCTGCAGCACATAATAAAATCTTACCAAGGGAAAAAAAAAAATGTAGTCTCTTTTTTTGTCAACAACACTTTCTATTTCATTAGAGCAGACAGAGTGATCCTTACGCTGAAGCACAGAATCAGATCCTTGAGTTTTTGAAATATCTAGGCTTGTATTTCCATCCTTTTTTCATAATGTGACAAATTAAAAGCTTACAGCTACTTCCTCTAGATGGTGAAGCCTATTGAACTCTGATTTGAAGTCATGTTTAACTCACTTCTGTGGAGACCATACCTTCCAGGAACATGTAATTATCCTGATAGTAAGAAAAAACCAAAATAATGTCTCAGTTTTTAAGCTACATAACAAAAACTCTAAGAGCTTGTCCACCACTGGTTTGATTTTCCCTTCATCCAGGAACACTCTTGATTGACCTAGTGCATGGACCCTATTTAATCACAGCTTTTCACATGAGCACATTTACAAGTCCATCATTTTTCAAAGTGCCTCAGTGATGGGATAGGAGGTATTAAGTCAGCAATGAAAGCTGAGCTTTCAAGAAGAAAGGGTTGTGGCACCTTATCTGACTGTCAGTAACGTGAAGTTTCTTTATTCCTTAATTGGGAAGTAACTGCAAAATCACAATTTAAACCTCTGTCCTAGTTCCTATATTAACTGAAGTAGTTGACTCTTCCCTAAATAAAAAACATCCTGCTCATTCTTCTGGCCTTCTGCTCTCACCTCCACCAGAGAAGCAAGAGCAGGATGTTACAGGAACAGCCAGTGCTTTGGACGTTCCAGACCAGGGAGCTTCAAATTGCAGGATTAACATAAAATTGGAAATTAGGTCCCCTGGAAACAACCAGTCCCATTACTGCATGGAAACAATCAGAGCTGCTTCAAAGGTGCAGGTAGGGCAGCAGCTGCTGTCTGCTGCTGTTGTGAGATGAGAGGGTCATTGCCACCCTCCAGCAACCACTGTCCCTCTGTACCAGTCAGTTTCACACTACCCAACAGGAAACAGAACTGAAACAGCAATATACAAAATGGCAAGAGGTGACTAGAGGAAAAAAAAAAAAAATTGAAATCTTGTTGGTTGTGTTTGTTTTTTTGGTTGTGTTTTTTTGGTTTTTTTTTTGTTTTTTTTTTGGGGGGGGTGCACAGAAAGAAAGGAAACTTATTTCTGAAATGCTCAAAAAAGGCACATTTTGCAAAGCTTCAAATGTTTTCCCTTTTTCCTGTGTGCAACAGCAGTTGAAGATGCTTCAAAGGTGTTGTGTTTTGTTTTAAATATCCTTGAAAGCAATTTTCAAATAAAGACATAGTAATAATTCTTAATGTTTATGATGTGCATGCATATATTAAAGTATAGGGAAAGGCAAACAGATTCTCCTAAAAATGCTGATAAGATCAACATGCCTTCACTGGAAATTCTGCTTAATATTTATATTTCTCTACAATTAAAACTAATGTGGTGGTTTTACAATCTGAAGGAGTCATTACTTTGCATTATTCTCACTTTCAGTTGTCTATCTGGAGTGTATTGTTCTTTATTCGTCCCCGATAGCTTAATTTAAACTGAAATCCTATCTAATTAAACATAATTTCAAACTACCTATTCATGTGACTAATCACAAGAAGAAAATCAGATGACAGACAAATAGTCTAATAGCCCCATAAAGTGAATCCTATTTACAAACACAGCAACAATCTTTAATTCAACAATTTCAAGAAGAAACTTGAAAGCCTAGCCTTCTTCCAATACAAATGAAGCATGAAACTTTGGCTTTCAAAAAACTGGTTTTGGAGTCCAGCAATATTGGCAACTCTTACCAGCTGCAGATGTTAAGGCTTAAAGAATATGCAAGAGGACTTGCTTAGTCTTTTTTTTCATGTATCATACCTTCTTTTCTATATATATATATAGTAGATATAAGTAGAAACTTTGAAAGACATTTGTGTAAGAGGCAGTTTTCTTGCACTCAGTTTTCAGCATTCAGATGAATAAACTGAGAAAAAGGAAGAATGTGTTTGCCTGATTACTGCAAGCTAATGTTGCAGCATTGGAAACATATGCAAATATAGACTGTTTATGTACTTGACTTGTGTATCTTAGTACCATAAGTATTTTTTTTTAAATCTTCTTGTACTTATTTGTAAAAATTACATAATTTTTCATTTCTGTTGATGCAGTAAGGTATGTGAAGGAAATCTATTGACATTATACTCCCAATACAATAAGTTCAATATTTTAGTTTGAACTGTGTCAAGTCCATTGTGTGCTCCACATATCCAAACTACTGGTATGAGAACACCAAAATACTGATTTTATAGGTCTAGTTCTGTCCAGATGAAATCTAAATATTTGAAAAACTCAAGAAAAGGACACAACCACCAATAACAATAGTAAGATAGCTGTTAGCTACCTTATTATCATAACTGCCATAAAGTGGTTCACAATTTGATGGGTATCTGCCAGGAATGAAGTCCTATTTGTCATTTTAAAATCAAATACAGTAAAAACTCTTCCCAGTACATGGAGCCTGATAAAGTAAATCTTAATTTATATTGGCCAGATGGATATAATGACTTTTTTTTATCCAAAAAGAACAATTTCTACTAATGGAATAAATGCTCCATGATTTCACTATTAAAAAAAAAATCTTTTGCACAGGAAAGCAAACAAACTCAGAGCACACCTGAGTGATATTTTATAATCTAAGGGTACCACTTTTCTGATAATTAAGCTTCTTTTGGTTTTTGGTTTTTTCTATGCTGAAATATTTTTTTTTTCTAATTTCTATTTCCGTTCACAAGTACTGGTGTACCATGTTCAAACTTGCCACAATACTATCTGTATATCTCTGCAGCTTTCTGTGTCCAGAGCCCCAGCAGCACTCCTCACTCCCTCACTGCTTTGCTGGAGAGGTCACACACAACATGCAGGACCAGAAAGCTCAGAGACCATTCAGATCTTGAAGCATAGTAAAGTTAAATGAGAATTGGACTAGAAATCTGGATCCAGGAGTGATTTTTAAATGCTCCTTAGGTTCAAGCACTTTAAGTCCAAGATCAGTCTAGATGCAAGAGCTGCCTTAGGATCAGGAAACAGAAATGAAAACCCACAAATAACCTACAAGGTGGTTTTTAGGAAAACAACAATGCTCTGAACTAGCTAAGTTAAAAATAAATCCCTTCTCTCTCAGTAGCAAAATTTCTATGGGGTGGTGTGCACACAAAGTTTCTCTAGATAGAAAAAAATTTTTCTTGTTAAATATTTACCCAAACTTGCAGTCTTACTTGGATGAAGTTATTGTGATGTTGGGATGGGGTAGTGAAATTCAGACTCAAAACTACAGGGAAAGTAGAGGAAATTAATAAAAGTTACTTAATAGTACAAGACTGTAAGATAATATGTCTCTATGGTCCCTATCCTCCTGATACAGACTAAAATTAAAAATTAGTTTTTATTTTATGGTGCCTGAAAGGGATTTCTGCTAAAGCATGTAGTGGGTAACCAGCACCTATACGTCTGAATCTATTTGAGGATATCCACTTTAACTTTGGGTGACTTTTAGTTGAAGCTCTAGCAAAAAAAAAAGTAAATTTTTATATTCAAGAAAGTTGGATTTTTTTTTTTTTTTTTTTTTTTTTCCCCCCATGTTTCAGGACATATCTGTACCTTCCTGATCATTACAAACAATGTAGATGTGTTAGCTTTTATCTTTGTCTCACTGGTAGATAGATCTTTATTGGCCACTTGCCAGACTCACCCAACATTTCTGGACAATCTCCTATGGTATCTGTATCTCGTGCAAGCTCCCTTTATTCAGAGGAGACTTTCAGGCATACATAAACCAAGTTACCTACCAGGGACTCAACATAAACTGAAGCAAATGTGGTACTGCAGAGCATTCTCACTTTGCCACATAATTGTCACTTTTACTTTTTGTCCTGCACTTAGCTCATAAGGTCCTCCGGGCCGAGTATTTTCCCTACATGAGAACTCACTTAACGGGACTTCAGCTTCTAGACATTGTTGTAGTTCACATTACATATTACAAGCAACTTTAGATGAAGCTAATAAACTGTAGCAAATTCATCATGCAAGCTCACCTCAGAGCATGGAATAGATCCCAAGAAAACAGATAATAAAAAAGGAACTCTGCCAGGAACTGCTTTGTCTCCAGAATGTCTGCCTGGAGATGAAGTGGTATTTTAACAGGTCAGCAATTAGGGGGAAAGCATATGGAAGCTTTCATCTACAAGTATCAAAACAAAATGCGCAAGCAAACAGCCTCACAGCTTTCCAGAAGAAATACCTAAAGAAGTAGCATGAAGCAAACCGTGAAAAGATAGGAGGACCGAGATGACTGCTCACAAATTAACCTTTTCTTCCTCCTCCTGAGGAACAGCAACACAACTGAGGGCGACCAGAGATCTCCATGAATCTCTTGAGAATACTTTCAGCAGGAAAAGCCTTTGTTAGTTGGGGACAGCCAGCACAAATCAACTCTGATGCCCCCAGGGGACACATTATTAATGGTTCAGCTAAAGGCACAAGATTAAATTGCAAAGATGTCAATAATTCTTAGTTTGTTCACCTGCTGGAGGATAAACACTCTCCTCATGTTTACTCCCCTCACCCAAGGATTTTCACCTACCATGGACATCTCAACAAATGCAATCATGGACATATTACAGCAACTCCTGCTTACTCATAAAGCTACAGAAACAAAAATACTTGGGATATTTTGACCCAAGCTGACAATTGTTAAATGACAGTGCTAAGACAGCACTCATAATAGCCCAAAGTTTTCAAAGCCTAATCAGAGATTTTAAGAGTTCCCGTTTGCTGTTTTCTCAAAGTCTTTTTATGTGGCTTGGAACAGCTCCTAAGCAATTAAGTTATATATTATTAACTGCTAATCTTTAAAACCTCTTGAGATTTCTATGTAATGCCAGGTTACATCGAGGCAGTACATTTTGATCCACCTTCCCCTAGGCTACATGAAGGTTCATACCTGTATTTAGAGAATTAACTTGTTGTCTACCAAGAATTTGGGTTAGTAAGATAGTACTGGAAATGTTGTGTGCTTCTAACATACACTTAACATCCAAAGCAGAAGGCCTCCCTCTAAATGTTGAGGCGCTTTTTTTTTTTTTTTTTTTAAGGGAGACACTACAATGCCTTCCAAGAGTGCTTTTCATCCAAGCTGTCCTCTGCCATAAGAGATCCAAGGTCTCTGCTGACACAAAGGTGCTGGTGCTATCATCAAGATAACATTGTTATCATTAACTATGAAAGACCATAATTTCTGATGTCAAAGAACTATTCTCAAAAATGCACTTTGAAAAATAGCAGAGCAAATAGAAGAACAGGCATATTCATTCAGACTAAAAGTCCATCACAACTGGGATCCTGTGGGAAACAGCAGTCATAAACAGCCAAAGAAAGAACAAGGAAAGGCTATACAGAAGTTTTACTAAGTATCCTCCTATGCCTGACTCTTTCAGACCAGGTTACTCCCTGAACCTGATATGATTTGAGTTTTCCAAATACTTATGCAGCCTACCCTGCATGTCCCATCCTTTTCCACAGAGTTCCACAGGTTTGCTCTCAATTTCCTGAGGAATCACCCCATTTTGATTTGAGCTGGCCTCCTATTGTGTCCACTCAGTTGAAAGGGATGGTAAACAAGCTGTATCTATCAACTTGCTACTACTGTCAGCCTCCAGGCTATTTCTTAGAAACCGTCATTTTCAGGGTGGAGAAATCTAACTTAACACATTATCTACATGAAGACTGAGTATCAATAATCCATGGTACCTTTTTTTGAACCAGTTCTAGCTCTATGGTTCCCCTTTTGATATTAAGGAAAAGAAACACGCTCATTACTCACAAATATGAATGACCCACACATTTACATGTTGTCACAGTGATGTCTTCCATTTTGGTCAACAACAGGGAGTGAGAGGAAAAGCAGTGTCTTGAAGAATTAAGAAAGCATATGTAGCAGAATAGAGGTAGAAACAGAGCCACAGATCCCAGCTTCCTGGCTAGTACTATAGGCACTATAGAAAACTGAAGCATTCCCTGGGTTTCAAATGTTTTCATAATTCTTGAAAACACTCATGCTATAGTTCCCCAGTTTTTCTTGGACAGTGAGAGAAGGAGGAAATTTCTTTTGCAAGAGAAGCTTAAATGCTTGGATTGTCCCAGATGAAACATTCAGATAAATATGACATTTTTTTGTTTTCATTGAAGTACATGGTTTTGGAGCAAGGTGTTTTTGTTGAATAGAACTCCGAACCCATGGGAAATTCACCCATCTGCTGAAAAATCATATCATGTCACTGCAGCTCAGTCAATATGGCTCCGTTTCAACAAGCCATGGGTTTTGCTTTCCTAGTGGGAGGGGTTTTTTTCTGCTTGTGGGAAGCCTCATTGCTAAGGAAAGCATACATACCGACAACAAAACACCCAAGTAGTCAGGTTTAACAAGTCAAAATGGAAAAAATGCAATCCAACTCTTATTGCTGGTTTCTGAATCTACTCCAGACTACCAGAGGTAATCTATTTCACTTCACTATAAAAGAACAGATTATCAAAGACATTTAAGTGTGCTGAACAACTTGTATCTAAAGACTGGTAAAACTGTGGGACAAAGCCCTTTCGTCCAGCCCATTACTTCCTGAACAGGAGCCTGCACCTCACAATGAGTAACACACATGTATTTATGGGATCAGCAATCAGCTGAGTGCTCCAGGAATGTATCCCAGAGAGTCACGTTAATAAACAGCATAATGTCAACTCGATTTGAAGTTTCACAGAGGCTGCAGAGAATAAACAAAATATCCGTCTATTATCTGGAAGCAAGCAACCAACTCAGACCAGTCCCTAACACTGCAAGAACAAAATACACATTGTCCCAGACAGGCCAGTGAAGGAGCCCAGAATCAATATAGTATAACTTCTGTGATTGCCAAAAAAAGGCTTTTGTTTGTTTACAAAAGACAACTTTAAACCAAAATTCAAGCCAAGCATGCTGTCATATGGACTTGGAATAGGTTTTAAAAAAAATAGCTGTCAGCAGTATTTAAAATTCTGTCAAGAGAAAGAGTAGGACCAGCAAGTCTACAAGTTACTACAGGCCCATTTAAAGAACAGTCCTGGCTCTAGAAACATTTTTAAGAAACAAAGGAGAAAAAAGGATCATTTACAAGAAATCCATGGCAGAGCCTAGAATGGAAGTTAAATTCTCCTTTTTTTCCTCCAGGATTTTTCTCTAATGAGATACCATTAAAAAAAAAACCAACATTGTTTATGAATGGCACCAAATTATACTATCCATTATGTCCTGTAGAAGTGGTTTATTAAACTGAAACACCTTGAGAATTAGGTGCTTAAGACATTGAGAGTTAGGATGTTCTAATGATTTCCGGTAAGTTTCAATACATTTGTTGCTTTTAAATAAACAATAATCATTACATAATAAAATACTAGATATTTGAATTTTCTGTGTTTAATGAAAAATATTAAATTCTAGAACTCTTATTATGAGTAAAACAGAAACCACTGATATTATTGAAGTTCACTGAACGCTTGCTTTATTTTGCTGTTACTTAGAACATTACTAAACTAACTGTTCTAGTTGAAACTTTCCAGGCTTGTTTTCAGCTTCAGACTGATTTTTTGTTTTAGTTAGATGGAGGGGTGATTTAGGGTTTCAGCCAAGACAGTCTGATCATTGCTAAAAGCTAGAGCAGAAGAAAATGAAACTACTTATTCTTTTTAAGAACAATTCACTTACCTTTTTCCAATAATGAGAGAATGTTCTTATATTTATGAGCAGCAATTTTGACAGAGAAAGAGAACCACTACTTACATTGGTGTTTTATTCATACTCTAAAAATTCACCAAATGTGGCCAGCTTGTAGCAATATGAAAATCAGCAGTTAACACAAGGTCAGAAGAGGTTTGTTTCATTTTACCAAATCAGATTCTTAAAGACTCACTCTCCACTAGATATTTTGCAGGTGCAGACACATCAAGGCACTGCAGCTGATAGACTAAGCTTCATTCACCTCACCTGAAAGTCTCTGGTAAACTTAGTTTTGTTGAAGACAAAGAACTCTTGTCTTAGTTGAAACTCAGAGGCTGTTTCGGTTGCCGAGTTAAACCTGGTGTAAGTAGAGAGGACTGGAAATGCAGACAAAGGGATAAAGGCTGGGATTGAGAGGCAAGAGAAAAATGACACCTGGATATCTAAAAGCAAATTTAGAAACTAATCAGACCAGGAACAGCTCAGTAAAGAGGCTCAGAAAGAGAAGGCTGGGAATAGTAGTTGTGGGAGAAAATGAAATGAATTGAAGATGGATGGTGGGCAGTTGGAATTTATTAGATAAATAAACCTAGGCATAGTAGTAATTCCTATGTATGGTCACACATGTTCAGTAAATATTAATTCAAACTGTAACAGGTACAGATAAACTCAGTCCAAATAAGCGAGGAAATAGAAAAGTCTATTTTAAAAGGAAACAGCAAAACCTTGAATTGTTTAGGCTAGCAAAGAAAAGTTATTTTAAGGGGTATATCTATAAATTGTTACCAAAAGCTATCAAAGCTCTTGGAAAAACTGAAACACCAGTTCCACAACTGGTTCCACAACCAGTATATGCCATATACTGGTATGTATAGTGTACATACAACTATATGTAGATTAAAATTTGTGCGGTAGTAACTATTGTAAAGATGAAATCCTGGAACAACCTTTCAAGTGGAGTAGATAGGATAAGAAGAAGCATATATTTAATGTGAGGTTTTGATAACTTGCTTAAGTGACTGTGAGCAGCACACTATTTTCTAGGAAGAAAAAAAAAAGTGAGGCATATTAGAATACACAGGAATAAGACTGAAAAACATCAGAAGAGGCAACAGATAGACGTGGAGTGGCTACAGACTTTGTCTAACCAGCATGGCAGTCAGTTATATGCTACTTATTGCTGTTTGGAAGCTGTATTTACTTTATGAAGCCAGAGAATGGTGACAGAAATCAAAGAGCAAGGCAGATTCTCATAGTCCCTGGAGAAAGGACTGTGACACACAGAAATGGAAGGTTTTTTAAGCAGACAAGATAAAGTCTGAATTTCTGTGCTGGCTTACGCTGTCTGCACATCTTAGTGTCCTCCTCCAGAATTAAGACATGACAGCAAGGTAGAAGGCAAAATAAGACAGTAATTGAATGTGATACTAGAGAGGCAAACACCACCTTGAGATTTTTTTTCCTGAGAGATTTGTAAGGGAAAGGTGAGAAAGTGCTGTCTAACTCAGACCAAGGAGATCTCTGCTGTAGAACAAAACAGTAACATAGTCACTGAAATGCTGGAGGGAAACTGGATCTGACTGCTGCTCTTAAAATCCTATCTCTAGCACTAAATTAAATTACAGTGAAAGTAAAAATGTAAAGTAGCACAAGTATACAGTAAAGTATAAATCTTCCTAGTGCCTCGGAAGTCAAGAATTTCTTTGTTGAGGAAAAGGCTCTTCTTTTTCAGTTGTTCTGTGAACAGACAGCATCTTGCGACAAGTTAATGCTTTTGTAAAAATATTAGAATTTCTGATTAAATATAGTTTAATCATTACCATTCCATTTTTCACATTATACTTCTACTCTTATTCCACTGAATGAATGACTCAGCATGTATCTTTGTGTACGTGTATATAGACATGTACATATATATATTTGTTTAACCACTAAGAGCTGGGAATGACTCCAATGTGAAACAAATGAAATTGTTTTCGTTCCAGAACTATGATAGGAAATATCTTAAGCCTGGCAGCTATTGATTCAGATAGCAGCTTTATCTGCTGAATGGATAGAGGAAATGGGAGTGGTTAATAAGTGAGTAAATGTGAACTCTGTCCTAAAATCCGCAAATGAATACCCCATACAGCTTTTCATTACCACAAAGCCCTGTCCTTCAGTGTTCACATTCAAACTAGTTCAATGAAATCAAGAGCATGCAGCACCATGCCATGTTTTACCCCAGTCCTTTGAGGTACATGTAATATATTAATACTAAAGAGATGAAAATGGTATTTTATGATACATAAAACCACAGAGTTGTTTTCCCTGTAAAGCACCAAAATTCTGTTTTTGGCAAACAGGTCATAATTTCACTTATAGAAGGACCCCAGTGATCAAGACACAGGCAATGCAGAGCAGGACTTTTGATGCAAACATTAAAGAGGGAGCCAGGGCTGTTGCACAATAAGTGGGAGAAGGCATGAAACTGAAAAACAGTGTGGAAAAAGCAGACAGCTGAAGGAGTAGAGGAGCTAGGAGGCAGGGAGAGCAGAGAGGTAGGCAAAAAAAAAAAAAAAAAAACCTGGGAAGATGGGGACAAGAAAATCCTGTTTAGTGAAAAAACAGAATAGTTTGGGTCAGAAATAAAGATCACCTAGTTCCAGCCCCACTGCCATGGGGTGCCATGGCACCTTCCACTGGACCACATTGTTAAAAAACACTACCCAACTTGGCCCTGAACTCATCCAGGAGTGGGCATTCACTATTCCACTGGGTAACCTGTTGCAATGTCCCACCACCTTCATAGCAAAGGCTTTCTTCCTAATATATAATCTAAATCTACATTCTTCCAATTTGAATCCATTACTCCTCATCCTATCACTTTGTGCCCTGATGAGAAGTACCTCACCAGCTGTCCTGTGGGCCCCCTTCAGGTACTGGAAGGCTGCTATAAGGTCCCCCCATAGGCTTCTCCTCTCCAGGCTGAACAGCCCCAACTGTCTCATCCTGTCTTAACAAGAGAGGTGCTCCAGCCCTCTGGTCACCTTCAGGGACCTCCTCTGGACTCACTCCAACAGCTCCCTGTCCTTCTTGTGTTGGAGGCTCCAGAACCAGACACAGGTACTCCAGGTGGGGTGTCATGAGAGGACAGGAGGAGAATAACCTGCTGGCCACGCTGCTTTTGGTGCAGCCCAGGATACAGTTGGCTTTCTGGGCTGTAAGTGCACATTGCTGGCTCGTGTTGAGCTTCTCATCAACCAAAACTGCCAAGTCTTTTTCTCAGGGCTGTTCTCAATCCATTCTCTGCCCATCCTGTATTTGTGCCTTGGTTTGCCCCAACCCAAGCGCAGGACTTTGCATATGGCCTTGTTGAACTTCATGAGTTTGGCATGGCCCCACCTCAAGACTGCCAAGGCTTGTCCGAAGTCAGTCGTTCTTTTTATGGCCCTTGACACCACCTTTCTTTCTTCTGAGCTTTCTTCATGGTTTGATGACAGGTACTAATGCAGTCCCTCATTTGGCCACATGATGGGATGTCTGCATGCATGCAATGCCCATCTGCAACACCTAACCCATTGCCCTAAATTCCAGAGTTGAGATGCCAGATGGCCCTCACTCCTGATGTCATTTCTCAAACACTGTGTCACCAGCCTGCTACCCCAGTGCTCCCCTGGTGCAATCCTAGTGAGATGCCAAGTGCTTTTGTCTCAGCTGGATGGTGGATATTGCCAGTGCAAAGATGTGTTGCACACAGTTGCTTTTTCCAGCACAGCAAGATGCACTATACAGGTTTATTACATGACCTCCAAGTGGGGTCAGCACAACACATCCTGTCTGCAGTGTGTGGCAGTGGCTGCTTTCTGGGTCCAGGTGACTGCAAGGAGGTAAAAACCTAACATGCCTCAAATGATGCTTCTCCTTCTTGGTTCTTACTACACAGGAGCAATACCAAACTGGTTTCTCTGGTCCTAAAAAAGCGAAAAGTGGCTTCATAGGTATTCCCTCTGAGAGAACTTGCTCTGAGTCTTTCTCAGCACAGGCTCTGGAATGGTTTGTTCCTCTTTTGTTTCATTTTTGGAAGCCCTTCTCAGGAGGAATTTTTGTACCAAAGACTGTGTTTCTTCTGGTAGAGACAGGCTGCCTTGTAACACAAATTAGATTCTAGGCTGCAGAATAATTTTTAAAACCACTAGAAATTAAAGACAAACAAACAAACAAAATGCCATACGCCTTGCTGTCAGCACAAGTAAAAGTCCTGCAGTCTCACAGTTATAATTTGGCCATCAGATTCATGTGCAGTATGAGATCCAGAAGGAAAAAAAGAACAAACAAGTAAACAAAACCCCAAACAATAACATTCTTAATCCCCTCAAATCCTTAAGGACTGTACTAATCCTGCACCAGGAGCTGGACTCCTGAATGACTGGGAACTCAGAAATGAGAAAGACCATCACAGTGGTTGTTACATGCTTGTACTCTGAGAAAAGCTGTTTTCTGGATTTGCTGGATAAATGTTTTGTATTTACTTTTATGCAGGCAGGGAGAATTGTGACAGTTTACATCCTATCTAATCAGGAACTTCTTTCTGCAGCTACAGCAAGTACTGCATAGGGTCTGAAACCTCCTTTTCTTACTCTCACAATTTTTAATCAGTAGCAGTCAGAATCAGTAACTCATTAGCAATCCCTAGGGTTAGGGTTACCAAGTCTTCAGTTGGGATTGAATGGCATCTTGGGTTTTTTGTATTAGAATTTTTTATTTTGGGTGATTGTGTTCTATGACCCATGCTAGCTCTTCAGCCTTCTGATGCACAGGAGGCTGCCCTGAATAGTATATTCAATGGGTCTTTATGGATCCTGCATGAAAACTGGCTGGAGACCCATGTAGCAGGCACAAGAAGTTTGGATCTGATTACAGCTCATGTGGGTGGCCAGTTTTATGGGGAAAGCCAAGTCTAAATCCCAGAACTGAACAAGATTGGGCTTCAGGGAATTTCAGATTTGGCCATTGCATGGTTTCCCAGAATCCGTTGGAAAGGATGCTGAGCTTTGCCTTCAGCTCTAGAAAGAATTCTTACCATTTAAACACCAGATATAAATTTAACCAGAAGGAGCACAGGCAAACAGAATCTTCAAACATAGCTAGAGAGACCTCCAGTGTGAAAGCTGAATTTACAATCTGTAATAATGAATGGCTGCTTAATAAATGCATTATGGAAGGGATCAGACAGAGGCAGCCCAGAACTACTGTGACTACTGCCAAGCTCACAGCACGTTAATGTTAAGTCAAAGGAAACACAACAATGTTATCTAAAACACACAAAAGGCTTGAACTGATACGGGTAATGGCAAATAGACTATATAAATAATCTTAAGAAGATGTTATTAAAAGCCAACACTTCTAAAGAGCCAATGAGAAGTGAGATGCAGTGTTGTTTGCCATTTCCTTATGGAAACTACTGATTACTCCACTTCTTCCTTCACATCAAGAGCAGAGGCTTAAAAGTAGCTTACAAGTGACACTGGGAGTCACAGTGCAGTCCTCACTGCTTAGCTGAACCCACACATCTGAGTGCTGACAAGCACTACCTGCCTCACAACCCAACATGTATGGCATGAGAAAATGAGCATGAGACTTCTCAGCTTCCACTCCAGGCTCCTGGCAGAAGCAGCAGTTCCCATTTTCTGGTGAG
This sequence comes from Florisuga fusca, assembly GCA_038090715.1. Taxonomy (NCBI): domain Eukaryota; kingdom Metazoa; phylum Chordata; class Aves; order Apodiformes; family Trochilidae; genus Florisuga; species Florisuga fusca. Next base: position 14,362,530 of record JAAWXA010000019.1, read on the forward strand.
GTCTTCCTGGGTGCTCTACCTTCCCTAAACACTTTGAAAACCAGCATTCCAATCCTAACATCTTATTTCTCATCACTCTTCTTGCCATCAGAGAAAATTCTTAGCATCTAGCCCCCAACATTTCTCCCGAGGGAGAAATGCATGCACTGTAAGAGACAAGTGGAGTTTGGACCCCACTATGTTAGATACTGTAAAAGTAAAAAGGAAGGGAGACATTTTTGTTCCAAAGGCTTAGCGGAGTTTTAGAATACATTATCCAATCACCCTGTCAAGAGAAGAGCTTCAATCTTTTGCCACTGCTTCTTGAAAACACCAACGAAGCAAGATGAACTGTTCCTCAATTTTCTTTGTGTTTTATGTCCTTTCCATGCAACTTGGCTCTCCAGGGTTCAGGTCACATTTACATAAGATATAAAGCCCTGGCATTAATTACCATTTCGTAAGTAACTTTGAGTACCATTGACTGGACAAAAATGGATGTACAGGCCCCAAGAGAAAAGAGAAGGTTTCCAGGAACTGCAAACAATTCTTATTCAGAGTCTAATATAGAAGCCTAGTCCTGCTCATTATCATTCATCCTCTAGAGCAAATATAATAAGCAGTATCCTTTTCTTAAAGTGACACAAACAAGTATAAATTGACTGACATTAGTAGAGCTACTCCTGCTTTCATATTCAAATTGAATTCAGCCTGTGGACTTGAAGTACAATAAAATTCACCTCGTGTTAGACTAATATATAGCTACACTATATCAAGTATCATCTGTGATGTCTCTGAATTTTCAGAAATAATATTTACATAAATGCAGTTCTCTGTCTCATTTTGTGACTGACTCACTACAACAGTAAGCTAAAAAGAAATTAATTTTCTTTTCTCTAGCCCAGAGAAGGGAGAAAGGAGAAGAGCTTCTCTCGGGCAGAGAAGAAAAAGGGTGGGTTTGCTGTTTTTTTCTTTTTCTTTAAAAAAACCAAGCTCAAACAAAATGCAATTACTGTTCTGTTCATGGATTTTTATTAATAAACTGCTGCTGATTCTGCTGGCACCTTGCTTCTGTTATTCAGATGAGTCCTTCCAGCTTCCAACTGTGCTGGTGTTTTCTCTAGGGAAGGGATATGGTCTACAAGAGTTTCATTAACCTAAAAGAGAAACATCTGCTTGGAGTATGGAGCAATCTATTGGCCAAGCTTAGCAGTAGGTTAACTGCAGCTGGTCAACTCTGCCCCATCTTGCGTGCGTCATGGAGACCAAAATGAATTAACGTGTACTGTTTTTCAGTGGATTCTTTAAAGGAGATATGATTCAGATTAAAAAGATGATTATGTTGGCCATTTTCCTCTAACAGAGCACTGAATTACAAGAGTAGGTTTTCCAGAAAGACAATACTGTTGAACTACGAAGAAGGAACAGACAAGTTGTTATTGCATTTTTTACTAGACGTGGAATTCTAAGTGCATCCAAAACCAGGCTAGAAAATTACCAGGGTGGGACTACTTGAATGTTGTTTTGGCTCTAAAGCATGCCGGTGGCCACTAGTTGTAGCACTGAAAAATAACATTGCCAGTAAATCAAGAAAATTCTGTTCACATAATTTGGAATTGCCTCCACATCATGAGGTGCTTAATAGGCTCTGTTCCATATAAAAAAACCTATGGTACAGTCTCTGCTTCCTATGAAACATTAGTCAGACTTAAATGTTTTTTCAAGGACATTCTTTCTAACTTAACAGTAGACGCAGCCCTTAAAATACTAGGTACATAGGTACACAACTTTTAATTCTTTAATTAATAATTCACAAATGTCTTATTCAATTTAATGACAGTGAAACTCACTAAAGAAGAGCTCTGTAAACAAAGAGTTCAATTCATTTCTCTGATACTCTGCTTGAACTCCACCAGGTATGCCAGTGTGTACAACACAGACTGGCAAATCTCATGTCACCCGTTTATCTTAGGTTATTTCAACATAATTAATGGGCAGACATTAAGAATTCTGGCTATGTCTGTGGTGCATTGATAAAGGAAGTTGTTTTAATAAGAACAGAAAAAAGAGTGGAGAGACAAAAAAATTGTTATTTCTGCAAGTTTGCTCTGCAGTGGTTATTTGTGTTGGTTATGCTGCAACCCGTACAGAGGCATATTTGTTTTGCTGTATGTGTATACTTTTATAAGGTGTTTTGAGATCCATTGGTATGGGAAAAAAAAACATTACTACCTGCATGGCTTTTTTCCAAACCTTACAGAAAAAAGAAACTACTTCTGGAGAGCAAATGCAAATTTCCATATACTGTCATCAAAATCCTGTAGTTTTTATAGAGAGAGCTCCAAGGATTTTGAGTGCAGCATATATATATAAATATAATAGCAGCATGCTATCTCAGGCCAATCATGCAGAACTTTCACACTTAAATCAGTCCCCCCTCATTTTGTGTCCAATGTTACAAAGAATATATCACTAAATCCAAGTTCCCTCTTCTTTTCACCCTGTAAATATTACACACATGATGAACAACAGCAGGAGTATAATAAACCAGGAATGCAAAGACATATTTTACATAAGCAAGTTTAATATTTTATATACAAAAAATGCAATTGAAAGAATTTGTTCTAAAAAGACACTTTGTGTTTCTAGAGATGAGAAAAGCTCTCTGGTAAGTGATGGAAGGAAAGACCAGAGCTTGCACTAATATTTTTCCTGTTGCTAGTGGTGTCAGAAAGTGTTAAAATATCACTTTAATATTGTTTTAAAGATTAACTAGTCTGTTGCAATTTTCTTAAGTATTTGTAGCAGATTGAGAGTCACAGCACACTCACCATCTGCTCTAAACTCAATACTTGGATGGCGTAAAGCCAAACCCTCAAAAAGCTATCAGTTTGTTTGTTAGACTACAAGAAATGCTTCATAGTCTTAAATCTCAGAACCTCAGTTAAAGCTGGTTTGGATTATAGTTCAGATTCTAGTGCATTTGCCTAGGCTTCTCAGCATCATATCATGTATGTTTTTGACCCAACTTCACTTCATTCTATCTCTCCTTAAAACATTTTTTCCTTCTTTTATTTCATCAAGGATACAGATGTTTACAATTAATGTCTGCTTTACTTTATCTTCATAAAGCCAGTATATTGCTGTTGAGACTGCTAACAAATCTGTCCTATCACTGTGAGGCCCTATTCCATCTCACATCAGTCTTGAAACTTCAAACTAAGCCACCTTTAACTTTCACTCATTTTGTGAATTTCTTAAGGAACAAACTTCAGGAGATGGGATGTAATTCTGTTTTTAACCTGTTTCAGAAGACTGGTATTCATTCTAAAGAGGATAACTGTGAGCTAAAAATAAAACAAAAACCAAAAAACCAACAACAACAAAATAAAAAAATAATAAAAAAAAACCACCCAAAAGTACAAGGAGACATTTTGTACTATCCAGATGGAAGGAGCAATTTCTGTTCTGTAACAAAGGTAAACCTAAAAACACTGAAAACATTTGGAAGCAAATTTCCATTGATTGATGTGGAGTTTGAGTCTGGATTTTGTTTGTCTTTTGTCTTCTCCTCTTATACAACTCAATCCAACCCACTGAATCCAGTGGATGTCAGAGAGGATGCTGTCACAGACTAAAAACAAAAATTGGTTTATTCCTCTTGGGGCAGAGAGGGGAAAATAGTGTCCTAATAGTTTTTGTTCATCATGCATGTAAGCAAACTGGCTGACAATTTTGATGCTGTCCAAGTGAAAAGCAAATGGGATTCTGTCAAATTTACTTTGTCTAATTATTGTAATTATTTCTTTTTAAACTCTTGAGAATCACGAACAGGACATCAAAAACTACTTGGCAAAAACCTCCATTAGTCTCCACAGCTTTCTATTTGTATTTTCAACTGCTTTTCTAGGCTGGATAGAGCATTATTATTCCCATTTTGTGCAGAAGAAAACAAAGGTGGCGTGCTGTGAAGAGATTTGCCCAAGTCCTCACAAAAAACCTGTCCTCAGGACTGAGAACACAGGTGGTAAAACTCAACTTTTCTCCAAGAAACATTTTCTTGCTCTTAATAAAATTTTGAAAATTGGCATCCTGTGTCATTCTTGATCTCATTTCCTGTTGGAAAAACACAGGCAAATCATGCTACTAGTGAAAGTTCTTGGAAAATTAATAAAATCATAAATCAAATAAACTCCTGAAAAACAAGCTGAGAAAAATCCTCAGATTTTTCAGGAAGATTAAAGAAGCGTGAGTTTGCAGGAAAAAAAAAATAGTTCTGAGAACAGTAGGTACTTTTTGGCTTTGCAGAAAACTGTTTATAACCAGAAATGGAACTGCTGTTGAACATCATAGAATATTATTATTGGATGCTGTGCTCACACACATTGGATAACATTCTCTAGCAGTGGTCAGAAAGTGCCAGTGCAGCATGGATGCTGCAAATGTGAGTGTGAGTAGAGTGCAGAGTTGTTGGAGTACTCCCAGAGACACGTGCAACCCACACTGGAGTACAAATAATCCCAGTTTTCTGTGAGGCACCTAGACCGAAGCAAGCTTGGGAATGCTGGAGTCACCCTGACTGCAGAGTAGGTGCAAAGAGGATCACAGGAGTCAGCTTGTTGGCAAAGACCAGGAGCACTTGAGAAGCAGGATAACAGGGTCTGTCTAGGAGGCCATCCTGAAATGGTCTGTGAAAGCATAAGGCACACTTCAGATAATGTTAGGAGTGTGGGTGGCATTTTGCACTGAATTTTTTCACAGCTGGTGTTGCATTAAGCTGTTATTTCATAAATATCACAATTAGACAATAATTTTTTAAAAAGCGGTTTAGATGGAGATGAGTACTTTTATAGCTAGCACCAAAAGGAAATCAACTGTTCGCTAAGAGTAGGGACTGACACCTAGAAATCCTGCACATAAATGGAACATAAAATCCATGGCCTGCCAAGTCCAAAACTATTTCTTGCCAAGATTCTTAAATTCATGAAAAAAGACCATTTTTAAAAGGTGCATTCGAACACAAGTATTATCCTAGTGTCCAACAGACTAAATATTTTCAAAACACAGATTGCTTACATCCATCTCATGTTTGCAACTCTAGTGCCTTATATTTTGTAAAATTTTGCAGTATTATAGGATTTCTGCACCAAAAGTGCTTTAAATTTTGATACATACTTTTTCTTCTTCAATCAAATATCACAAATTCCATTGGTAGAAAAATATCATAAAAATGCACACTGCACAAACACAAGTAGGCAGGATACTCCCCAAAAAAACCTGTTACTTCCTGATCATAAAATAACACAAAAGTCAGAGGATAAATGTAAAATATGGACTATGTAGTGGCATACAACAACATTCCTTGCAGATTCCTCACTCTGATATCAATTACCATTTTAATGGTCTCAGGTATTTCGTGCATTTTAATTAATTGTGGGGCAAAATACGTTCATCTGACTCACAGTGGCCCCAGGAACGTCAAACAAAATACACAGAAGTCAGTGGAAAGATTGCACATTGGACTGGGTGCAAGTTCACCAACCTAAGCCAACTCCAGTCAACTATGTAAATACTCTTTGGTTTCGGAGTAGTTGTAGCCTGAGATATAAAAAGGTTTCTGATTAATATAGAAGATTAAGACCTTATTGAAATGCCCACCAACAAAAGACATATGGACAAAAAGACTCAAAGAGGTTTTAAATCTTCAGCTACCTGATGCCTGGGGCAGACCTGCAAGGTTCCCAAGTGATACCTGTCATCAAGCAGCACATAAGAAAAATGTTCTATTTTAACAATTCTGTGTGACGCACGAACACTCTCTTTTAACAGGCGTCCCCTGAAGATCAAGTAGTTCTTTTGATGTTTATTGATGGTTGGTCCAGCTTCTAAATGAAAACATGGTTGTTAGGTTTAATAAGTTTACTCTGCCATAAAAGATTATAGTTGGGAGAATGAAATGGCAAACAAATACTGAAAAGGTCAAAAGCCCAACTGGTTGAAACCCATATGTCACTTACCTCTGGATTCACATTGTCAACAGTTTGACACACATTCACATTTACAATTTTAGAGTAACACTAACCTTGTTGCTGTTGTTAATGTTTAGCATGAAAATGGAGTTTTAGTTTCCTTATGCTATAGATATAATTCTGTGAAAATTCACTTCTAGAATCGACATGCCAAGTGTTTTTAATTTCTTTAGTTTTGTTATTGCTTACTCTTTCAAAAGTCTGATGACTATGTCAAAGCATGATTATGTATTGCTCCAAAATCCAGGGATTTTTCATTCTGGAGAAAAGTAACACTAACAAAGAACTTAATTAAACAAATCAAATGCTAACATTTGACAAAAATACAGTAGGCATTCAGACAAGACAAGCTGCATAACATATTTCCTTGAAAGATAAATGATTCTAGGATCAGTTCTAGTTTAAAGCAAACCTTTGTACACTGTCAATCAAAAGCTGGCTCAGCTACTCGATGAGGAAATTCATGTGTCACTGTATTGAACTATGAATTTTATGTGGGAGAGGGATCACATCCCACAGAAGTACTCTTAACAGAATTTTTCAGTTTACTTCCTATTTTGCTTTTGCTCAATATTGTTCAAATCTTTGAGTAAATAATCCTCATTCTGCTGTGTAAAGAAAGGTAATGGAGCAGAAAAGTGATGCTTCTCTTTGTCATTCAGTTATATCATGGCTCTGTCATAGACAAACCTATATTTTACAGTCACATACTTAGTGACTAAAACACATATCTTGGTGACTTTCCACATAAGAGGCCACAAATCAACCCAAAAACCTTTACTGAAAGAGAGCAATTTATAAGTTGTTTAGCCTTGGCTGCCAGCCATTTCTCCAGGTGCCATGCCTGAGCACCCCACAAAGATTAATGCAGTCTTTCAACACCTCTGTTCAGGAGTAGGTTCATTTTCTACATGTAGAAGCAGGCCAAGGAAAAGCAAATTTCTCACACTGAGTCAAGAAAGCTTGTCAGAGGTGAAAATTGAGCACAGGTCTCCTGGCCCCAAATGTGGTGCCTCAATGACCCTCTCTTGATGGCCCTTTCACTCAAACATACCCCTTTCCACATCTCAACATGAAGAATTGTGCGACATTCAACAAAAAGTGAAGTAGAAATAAGCAGCTACCCAAAACAAACTGGGGAAATCTTTTTGCCTTGTCTCTAACCCCTAAGTTCTGCAGTAGGATTAATGCTACCACCTACTAATGAATGGTTGTAATGTCCTTATTACTCCTCAGTGCTGAGTGCTGCCACCTTTTCTATTAAGAATGCCTGCCCCTTCCCTTACCCTCACTCCTCCATCAAAAGTACCAAAAAACCCAAAGCAAAACAAACAAACAAAAAACCCAAAACAAAATAAAAATCCAAAATGAAGAATCTGTTTCAAGTTATTTTAGAATAGGCATTACTAAGAAGTAGCTGAGGAAGGTTAAAGACTCTTAAGGAAACAAGATTATTAGTGAATCCGTACCTTCACCTCTCCTTGAGCATTCTTAAAATTGCCACTGTAAATCTGGGACTTCACAGATTGCTAACAGGCAGAAGGAATGCAAACTGGTGGTGTAACTGGACACATGAAGGAACAGCCAGAATGGTCAGGCTCTGCTTTCATTCAAGCCAATGTCCACTTTGATGTTAGGAAGAGTAGAGAAACAGCCCTCTGAAGGAGCTGTAGTTCCACACAGGGTGATTATGTTTCTCCTAAAAGACACAACAAAACAGTCTGAACAATCAAAATCCTGTCTGTGCTTAGAAAAAAGATGGCACTGATGATAAAAAAGCAATATTTAGAGCTACTTGGTCTCTCATCATATTTTTTCCAGAGCTGGACTTTTCATGTAAACATAAAGGCTCCAGTTGCTGTGCTAGCTCTGCACTACAGGATGGGCTCTCTTGGATTTCAGTAGCACAGCTTTGGGAGGAATGCACCTTTCCCACATGAAGCCCTACGTAATCTAGCCTTCCTGTGGGAATAATAGAGAGATGGAAAAACTAAGCCCATCCTTAAAATACATCTCCAAAGTAATGTGGGCAAATTGCCCTTTTTTTTTTTTCTTTATTTTTTTTTTCTCCAGTCTCTTGACAAAGTTGGAAGCCTGGACAGTTTGGTTTAGACTGAGGCCTAACTTCTGGATGGCCCAAGTTAGGACTGGTGAAGACAGTTCACAGCCTCTGTATTTTGTAACTGTAGAAGAAAAAACTAGTTACCTTTTTTTGAAGATTTTTTTACTTAAGAAAAAAAAATTACCATCAAATTCAAACTTGCAAAGTCTTAGCAGCAATTGGGTCAGGGCTTCAATGCAGGATTTGGTCTAGTTGAGAGCACTGCAAATGAGGGAGGAATGAATAACATGGCTGTGTTTATGGACATAACTAAGCTAAATTAAGACTTGGTAAAAATACATTTTTCTCCTGTCAGCTAAAAATGAAACACATTACTGGAACTGACCTCTCATAAATCATGTAAGAGGGAATGGGCTCTTCTGTACCCTATCAGAATAATATCACCATGTGTTCAAATGTGAAAGGAAAAATGAGAGTTCATTCACAGTTACTTAATTTTGTTGAAGATCCAGTACCCATTTCTAGAAATGTTTGCTGGGACATCTGATCAGATAACATTTCATTCTGTTAACATTTCAGGTGCTAAAACTGTTTAGTTTTATAGAATGTAATGACAAACCAACTGGCAGATAAGATTTACCTGTAACTATTTCAGATTATTTAATTGCAAATTTTCAGGTGTTCCTGCATCAATTTTAAAACAAGTACTCCAAATAACACACCACTATCAGAATTGGCTATCCAGTTCTCACTTTTCTCTTTTCTTAAGAGATTTTTGCTTTATGAGAATTCAAAACAAACTATCTGCCACCTGCTATTAGTCTTTGTAAATTCAAATTAATTTGAAATTGTGTGCTCTTAAAATTGATGGACTTGAAATTTAATTTTAGAGTCAGTTTTGGCTTGGTGATGACAACCATATTCACTGGGACTCACTGTGCCATAACATTTTCAAAGACGATTTCTAAGCTTTTAATAACACAAAATTGTTTTTACTAAGTTCTACAACTGTACAATAAATAAACAAGTTCTTAATTCTACTGGTTATTTCAAAGGAGCAGAAAGAGAATATAATGTGCCTCACTGTACTTGTAATAGTGCCTTTCCAGATTTTCATAGATTTTGCTGCAGAAAATATGATGCATTCCTTTTTTTGCACGTTTTTCAGACAAGAAATAAACAGAAAATAGAAGCCGAAGAATTTTGATGCTGAAGAAGAGGACTGTAAACATTTCTTATGCTGATAAGTACAGTCTCTTACATCATCTCTTTGTCACATCTTCCCTGTACCTGGACTTTGGTACTTTAAGAAATACAAGTATGGCTACAAATGCAACTGCATGAAAATGCACAAAAGTTAGATGTTATGACTCAGCTGCCATTTGGGCAACTAATCCAATGCCTCTATAAAGCTCAAATTTAGAACTCTATAGAATAGACTTAAGAAGGGAACAGTTTTATTGCCCCATCTCACCTTAAGCCCAAAAACCATCTCGTATGGCAACAAGATAAAGACAAGAATTTCAGAGGCTTTTATAAAACACAAGATGGACATGGGCCTGCTGGTGTATCTCATTCCCTCTCTGCAATTATAGGCAAACGTCTATGTGACCCCTTTTGACAAACAGAAGTTTATCAAGTCCTACATTAATTAAAACAGGATTTGTGCCTTATCAGATTAGTATTTCTGTTATTCTTATTGGAAGGCTGTTCCACTGCATTAATCTGCTATATACTGTCTTTTCCAGTTATTCTGTAGTTATGGGCCATGGACATTGATTTGTTTCATCAGTGAAAGCAAGAGCGAAATGAATGCCTATAACAGACAAGCTAACATACTAGTAGCTGGGACACTCATTCTTGATCAGGCTTAGAATATGAGTATGAGTTATCACATTTTACACAATCACTGTAACCTCTGAGCTAACAGCTTTTCTAGGGCAGGCATCCCCAGCTACCAGCCTCAGGTTTGGTCTCACCAAGTTCTGCCTTGAACTTAAAGAATCTGTGTTGTTGAAAGTTTTATTGAAGCTGAAGTACTTCAGAAAAAAAAAAAAAAAAAAAAAAAAAAACAAATAAATCCTGACCACATTTATCACATAACTGATTTTTTAAAGGTACCTCAGAGAATAAGTGAAATAGAGTCCAGTTAACTTTTCTGTGATTTTACTGTGGTTATATTCCCAAGTGCTATGCAGCATTCTATAGGCTATGATTTGCTAAGCAACCAAAGACATTTTTGTTTACACTGTTTTTTAGCCAAGTTCGTATGAGCAAATTCAAACATTGCTGCCATATTTTGATTGAAAAAGACTTAGCTCCCCAGGGTGAAAGGAAACATTGGGACCATAACTGAAAATTACATGCCCTCAGGCAAATTAGGATTATTTATGCAAAAGGGAGAGTGCATTTCTTTTTAATAAGGAAGAGCCAGAAGACAGTAAAGACCCCATTAATTCCAAATACTAGCATTAACCAGATACTAGTTAAGTCTAGTGCTTAATTTCTATCACTTCATGTCAAATAAAACAATGACAGTGTCATGAAGCTACTCCACCTTGGTGATTGGATTTGGTACCCACAGAGGAGAAAAAAAATCTGCCAAAAAAAAAAAAATCTCCTTTTATGGTTCTTTTTCTCAAGAGCTAGTATTGGCATGTGGGATGAACTGTGACCCTGTCAGGTCAGGGTTTGGTCCCAAAAGCATAGTGCAGCCCCAGAAGTCCTGGTGAGTTACTAGGGAAGTGATGATTAATTTCTATGGAAGTTTCGAAGTCTTCAAGGGCTGAAGATTATTTCCTCTTTACTAAAGTTCAGCTTTTATACAACTTATTTGCAACGAGCTGCATGAAATTCTGTGAGGAAACATAGCTCAAGTGCATTACAGGAGCAAACAGAAGTAGACACCGTGTGTGAACACTTCACTGAGACAACAAGCAACTTTCAACTAAATAGTTACAAAGGTCTTAGGCAGTAATTGGCCATTGAACAAGCTTACACTGTGATCAGAAAATGTCAGGTTTGGGAGGAAGTTTATTTTTGCAAGCTGCTGAATGTGATAGGGTGTTTTTCTTTAAATCATAAATCTGCTGACTTGTGGAAGCTTTTGGAAACTCTGAAACATGTAATTGTTTCATTGAGGGGCTTGATGAAAAATGCCTGATGGTTATCTTTAAATTATTAGTTTAACTAAACAAGAGAGACTGAATAGCTATGGGATAGACATTTTGCAGGGAAGTACCTGGTTGTTCCTGCATCATCCATTTACACTTCCCAGCTCTCCTTCAAGCCCAACAACAACAAAAACCTGCTGTAGACCTCAGAGAGCTACGCGGATACCAGCAAAGTATTTAAATGCAGTAAAAAAAGATTCTGTGAGGAATCCCTGCAAGTATGGAGTTGACATTCCTGCCTTCCCTGATCCAAAACCCATAGAGCAAATGATAGCTTTGGCTCATCATTAGACAAACAGTTTAGCTTGATCACTCCCAGCATCACTTAAATAGTGCCTGCAAGACTGTAAGTGACAAGCTTTTTGCACTTTAATGGCACTCATATAAATGCAAGGGGATTCAGACTGGAGAAGGGGACAGAGGATGTAAAAGGGTTTTTTCTTTCCTCTGCATACTAGAGGATATCACTTCAGTGTTCGTTTTTGGTTTTGTGGGGTTTTGTTTGTGTGTTTTTTCGCTTTGGGGTTGGTTTTGGGTATTTTTGTTTTTGGTTTGTTTTTTTTTCGTAGGGGATAAAAGTTACCTCAGAGGAGAGAACCAGGGAATAAAAATAATACAGCCTCTCAAATCTACATAAGCCTGAAGGGTTAAATTTTATCTTCCCTTTCAATTACTCCTATTATCAATTATTCCAAAGAAATAACAATCACTAAACTACCTTATCTGACATTAGCTTGTACTGACCTTAATGTGCTTTATAAGCATGAAGTCATGTTCACAGCTGTTGTGGAATACCCAGGCTGTTTTTATTCTAAAGTAAAAGAGAAATCATGCACCTGCTGATAGTTACCCAAAACTCTGAAGAAACATTGGCAGAGATATCAGGAGATAAGGACAGCTGCAAAGGGGAAGAACAGTAATGGCAAGAGAGCGAGTTTGCTAACGATTCTGGAGCAAGCAGAGAAAACTACGTGTAAAAATGAATTCTTTTTTTTTTTTTTTTTTTTTTCGCAGAAAAAAAATTTAAATCATCATGCTCACTTTATGTTAAAGAAAAATAAGTAGAAAGTTGAATTTCATTTCAGTTTCCCCTTTTCTATACAGATGAAGGTGATCCTTAGTAAATTCATCATAACATACGAGAAAACACATCAGGCTTTGAATGCTGGCAGCAGTTTCTATAGGAAATAGCATGCAAGAGACCATATCCCTTTTATCATGTCTGATGGCCTTCAAGACTCTCACCCAACCACAGTAGGGTCATATGAGGATGATGGCAGTATCAGCCTATGACAAGGATTGGTAGTGCTGACTTTTACCTGTTTGGTCATCACGCCTACAGCATTCACTTACGTCAAAATAAGTGTGGAAAAGACTATTCTCAAGCCAAATAATCTGTTATTTCTTGGACAACACTTATTTTCATTTATAAACAAAAAATAAACATTATTTCTAACATCTTCAAATGCTATGCCTAGATGGCTTCTTCTGAGCTATGGTATCAACTATATTTTCAGTCTAGGCCAGTAATTAATTTAAATTGAATGTATATTCAAGAAATTATTTTATAATGTGAACAAAACAATATACTGGAGTTAATCAAGCTAGTTCCTATAAAGTGACCTAAAACTTCATCCAGGATTTATAACTTCAATACACTGGCAGTGGTAGGAGTCAACTGAAAAACATTAAACAATCGAGTGCTTTTGTCAAAAACTTTAAAGACTATATTATTCATTTCTTTTAAACAATCATGGCTATAAATTTCCTGCAGGAGACATGATTTCCCACACTGTGCAGAAATTACCTCTGGGACTTCATTTTACTCCAGACAAAGCACAAATTCTTTTGCAGTCAATGTGAATATCTGTATGTGAGTGTTGTTTATAATGCAATAGATTATTTAGCCTCCTGTAGTTTATGAATAATAGACGGAAGTTCTCATTGCTTCACTACAATGGTAGCTTTCTGAAGTAGAGAAGTAAATCTGTTTACAATGTGAAGTAGAGGCCAGTGTTTCATTAATTACTCTTGCCAGACCAGGTCCAGGAATATTTGTTGGGGGAAAAAAATTATTGTTATATCATATAGGTGTCTTAAAAATGAAATAAAATGATCCTGAATGTAAAAGATATTATGGCTGAGAGAATGGTGTAATTCAGTATAATGGTCATAAGTGTATCTCAGTATTGATTCTGTAGGTGTAAGATGTAAGCCACTACAAAGAAATGCAAAGCAAGCTGTTTTACAGCGTCTCCCTCACTGCCACCTGTGGCAGAGCTCCTTAATAAAAGATGATATTTTTCTCTTGAAGCCAGGGACTGGGTCTCAGGGTTCAGTTTCTGGCTCTGTCACAGGGTTAATCAGCTACTTCCACACGTTTGTCATAACTCCGTTAAGTAAGATGGTGATTTTGACATTTCTTCCCCTTTCTCCTGTTTGTTTAGATTGCCAGCTCTTCCCATAGAAGGTCCCATAGAAATGACCTTCTGTTAACATGTCTAGAATTTCTTTTCAGTGGGTGAGAAAAGTGGGGAAGGACAGAACACAGTTAGGATGAAACTCCCGGTAAATTTAGAGAATTTTTCCTATCTTTTCTTCCTCACTACGTAGAACACCAAAAAATCATGGAAAAAAACGTGTGCAAATCCTGCTACTTATCAAATAATAATGGTAATTTAAAAGAATCAGTTTCCCAGTGGTAAGTTACTAAAATAAAAATAATATGCCAATTCAAATGTATTTTCAACAGAAAAATATATTCAAATAAAATTACAGTTTCTTATGGTTTGGTATCTCCATTTTTTTGTCAAAAGAAAATACAGAGCTTGAACTTTGTCACTTTGATTCTTTTTGTGCCACCACTCTTTTAAATAATATTACAATATATACATTACTACATTTAAACAATGCATCACAATGTGAAAATTTTCAGACATTTGGTATTCTGGGAATTTCTAAAATTATGCACTTCCCTCCAGAAAATCTTTTACTGGCCAAAATTTTTCTAACTTTTCATCCATTGGGACCAAACTCCATAAAGTCTTAATGGGATGATTGAAAAGTGAGATCAGATTAATAAAACAAGACACAAAAATATGACAAACAAGAAACACAACAAAAATATACTCAAGTTTAGAGATGAAATTCATGAGCAGTTCTGGAGAGGCTGATCCTACAAAATGGTATTGGGAATCCAGTTGTCAAGAAACTGCCAGAGGAATTTTGGATGCTCAGCACCTTCCAAGCGAAAAAAAAAAACAAAAAAACAAACAAACAGAATGCTCCACTAGATTAAATCAAGGGCTTAATTCTAATGGCCACAGTTAACTCTATCTTGATTTTACTGAACCGATTTCTGGAGCAAGACTTACTTCCTGAAAAATGGAATAAATCAAATATCATCTCTATGTTCAACAAAGGCAGGAAAGAAGATCCAAGAAATTAGAAGATGATCAGCCTCATCTCCATCCCTCTGAAGGTGGTAGAGCAAATAATCCTGGAAATCCTTTTCAGATACATGAAGGACATAACCTCATGAGGAGCAGTCAGAATGGATTTACAGGGAGAAAACTGTGTATGGCCAACCTGACAGACCAGTACAATGAGGTGATCACCTTGGTGGATGACAGGAGAGCAATGGAGAGTGTTTCCTCTGACTATGGTAAGGCTTTTGATGCTCCCTCCCATAACATACCCATAGACAAACTGTACTGAAGTACAGGTTAGAGAAGTGGCAATGAGGTGGACTGAAAAATTGGATTGAATGGGCTGAATAGCTATTTCCAGAAGAGTGCAACCAGTCACAGAAAGTCCAGATGGAGAACAATTACTAGTGGTGTATCTCAGGGGTCAATACTGTGTCCTTATCATTTATTCTCTTCTCTAATGACATGGGAAGTGGGACAAGGTATACCCACGGTGTTTTCTGATGATATGAAAAGTAGCAGAGCAAGTGATATATGAGACAGTTGTGTTGCTGTTCACAGTGACCTGAACAGGGTGAATGAAACAGGACAACAGGAACCTTATGAGGTTCGGCACTGGAAAGAGCCAATTCCTGTGAATGTCTGTGGAATGAAGAAGATTAAGCCAGACAGCTTCTCAACAGTGCCCAATGACAGGATGAGAGGCAATGGGCACAAACACTAACACATGAGGTCCATTTTAATGCAACTAAATGTTCCTTTACTTTGAGGGTGATCAAATACTGGAATATGCTGTCTCCAGTGGCTGTGAAGTCCCCATCCTTCGAGGTAATGAAAACTTGACTGAGTACGGTCCTGAGCAACCTGCTCTAGGTGACCCTGCCTGAGCAGGGTTTGAGCAAGATGAGCTGAAGAAGTCCTTTGCAATCTTAATCATTCTGTGGATCTGTGACCCCAGATTAGCTTGAATGTAAATAAACCCAGCCTCAAAAAGAACAAAAACTCAGATGATGGGGAAGAATAATAAAATCTATGATAATACGTTTTAACTCTAAATTGTCTGTTAGACCCAGGTATGTAATGTCTAATTTTCTGTATATTTTTGCCTGGTTTATTTGGGGTTTTTTTGTTTAGGTTTTTGTTGTGGGTTTTTTTTTCCTTCCATCTTGGTGATCCTACCATATTTGTCTTCTAAGTAAAACTGTGCATCTGAATCTCATTAGTGCAAATTTTAATCTCAAACTTGAATACTAATGGAAAACAAATTCTAAATCTTGCTTCCACAAGCAGTTTCTCTAGAAACACAGGATCAGAATCAGGTTTGCATAGTCAGAGATATACAATTTTTACACATTGTGACCAGTCGCAATCCATAAACACAGCTTGAATTGCAGCCCTTTAAGATTAAGAATGCTGACATGGAGGAAATAAAACTCATCCAAAGTAGGCATGGCTTTCTATACCTTTAGGAAGTTAACTCCATAGGAGCTGCTTTTGTGCATTATTTATATTTTATAAAGCTGCAGATGCATTAACAAATTAATACCTGCTGCCATGCTGGGCACAAAAAATATTCTTATGCATATAATTATACATTTTTCATATCTACAAAAGTTAAGTGACTCATCCTGGCTGTGCACAAAATAAAATAGTAAAACTGCCCTAAGTGCTCAGGAACACCTAATAGCTATTCTAGTAAGACACACACCTGTATCTCTTGAACCTCATGAAAAAATGCAGGTTATGATCAGTGATAACTGCAGAATAGATTGCCATATGCCTACCTGCATTGTTCTCAACTTCTTAACTATAATCAAAGTTTAAAGACCTTCTCAAACATCTACATTCATGACAAGGTAACTTTTGAGTTAGGCAAAATTTATCTCCATAAAGAGAAAATTCCAGTTTTCAAGATTTATGAGGCTCATACACAGTGATACAATTTGTGCTAACCCACTGAACAGGAGTGTATTTGACCCTCTGTGAACTCAAGGCTGTGTGTTATATATCAGAAATCCCAAGTCTGTGGTGGATTCAATAAAAAGACTTATCTCTTTTGAAATCATTGGCAACATAAAGGTATAGGTGCATTTTTTTTAAGCAATATGTATTACTCAGAAAAAAAAATGCATTTGATCACATTGCATTAAAATTGGAGAGAAGATAAATGATGGTTTTCTTCTCTGGAAAATTCTTGTTAGGAATGTGAATGGTATGATAAAGAGACAGCTGTATGAAAAGAAGCAGTCCATGGAAAGCTAGCAAGACTTTTAGATCAAGAAGTGAAAGTTCTGTATCAGTCCCTCCAGAGCTTCTGCCTCAAGTGATACAGAAAACCAATGTGTGTTGCATATCTGCTTCATATTTCACTTGTTATACAAATTCAGGGCACAGGAAACATGTCACAATGAAAAAGGGAACAGTGTTCAGGGTTTTCACATTAGTTTTATGTCAATTTGATTTTTACAAGGCAATGTCAACCCAAAAGCATGGCTGTTGGTTCACAAAGGAAATGAGCACTAAACTTGAACAGCTTCATCACAGGTGGAAGAACAGCACAAGGGAACAATAGTTTCCCAGTTTAAAATGTTTGGAATAGAACTAGTAGTTTTTCAAAAATCTTATTTCTTTGCATTAGGGAATTCGTAATATCATCAATCCCAACGTGTTTGATTACATGAGGAATTTTGAAGCAATACTTGAACAGCTTTGTCACAACACCAAGAATACAAAAAGATACACACCTTCCACCTTCATAAAGATTTTCCATGATGAGACGAAACCAATGGACAATAACACTATAGATCAGGTTTGAAGTTCACTTACCCTTTTTTATTAAAAAAAAAAAAAAAAAGTAGACATGATTGCTTGCTCTATTTTGTGTAATTGAGCATTCAGGCTGATGTATTAGCAAAAAGAATCAGGAACTGGTTATAGTGATTTATTCTCACACCGAAAGAAATAGTTAATCAGTACTGTTTATCTTGTTGGGGGGAACAGTTAATTGTCCACTGAATTCTAAACCAACACAAACCTCTATTGTGTTCAGCTATAACAGTGTATAAAAAGCACATCACAAAGTTCAGGCAAAGACGTCAGCAGAACTGCTGAGGTGTTATGTGCAAGAGATTTGAAATTCAGGGAGGCTGGGAGCATAAAGGACCTCATACTGCAGGCATAAGCATTTTCTTTCCCAAAACCTTATAGTCCAACTGAGGTATAGCAGCACGGGTGATCAGAACCAATATAAAGCTCAAGGAAATTTGAAATATATTATAGAAATGAGATTAATATATTTCCCAAAGTCATGGCAATATTTTGAATACATGTGTTGCTTCAAAAAGCAACGATGAAACGATACTTGAAGAAGCACGTCATGATATTTTGCTGGTAAGTATCTAAAAAGCCACTGTAAGAATCCTTTGGTTAGAGCACTATTTCATATTACAGACTTGCCTGTCTTCGAACTACATGAGTCAGATACAGTTTGCCCCAAAATGAATTTTTTCAAACCTAATTTAAGTTTTACTCGCTTTATTAAATAAATTACTTTTACTGGCTTTTTAATGTGCTTAGATTTTAGTCTGGAAGATGCAAGTGTTCCTCTAACAAAATGTTTAAAATCTCTCTTATAAGGGGGCAGCCAAGTTTCCCAATTCCACAAATCTGTAGGCTTAAATGAAGTAAAGACAAGTCCATAGAACTAACAGGAAGCAGGGGCTGGCTCCTGCAGAGATCAAAATGGACCCCAAGAACCAGACCTCTCAGTCTGAGTTTTAACACAATGATATTCAATTTTGGCAGTCGGCAGACTGTTTCTAAGGAATAGAGAATAGTCACAAGTAATTAAAAATATGCTGTCAGATGATCTAAATTCTGCAGGTTTCTATCTCCACCATCAACCTGAATTTTAAAAGTTTACAAGTTGAAGATTGAAAAACCATTATCTTCTTTCTGAGCCTGAAACTTCTAATGTTTTGGGGGGGGGTTTTTGGTTCATTTATAGTCACTTTCCCAGAAAAGCTGAAGCCACTCTATTGTGTGTGTTCCAGGTTTTGCAAAAAAAGATTTTCTTTTAAGGAACAGATGTGAAGGTGATTGACCAGAAGAGAAGTGACCACTCTTTCAGACTGAATCCTGGTCAGGTGTTGACAAACACTCTAATTTTACAATGCCATTTGTGATTGGAGGTACTGAAGGGTGCCCTATGTTTATTTTCTTGGATGACCAGAGACAAAATCAACTGCTTGCTGGGAAAGAGGAAGGGAATGGATGCAGTTTTTAGCAGCTGTGACCACAATTCTTAAAGACTTGTGTAAATTTAACTTTAGAGATGGCTGCACAAGCTGCACTTCAAAGCAGGGAATATTTTTACAATAATAGGCTGAGAAGCCTTAAACTTTGATCATTTACTTCTGCTCTGATTCTGCGTAGGTCCATACAAACCTAACACACATCCCATTTAAGGTCCCTTTGAATCACCAAGATAGGACCCAGAGGACCAGAGGAAGAAACAGGCTTGAAAGGTTAGCTTAGATTTCACTAAACATTTAAGAGTATATTACCCTGTAATGAAAGGTGTAAAAAGTTCATGGAAACACTCCCAAACTGGGTTTAAACCATCTACTTCCAGTATCAATAACAACCTAGCTGGGGGAAGACAGATCCAAGTTTCTTCAGCAGGGAGCTCTAGATTATAGTCCCAAAGCATTTGGTTTAAAGCTAGGTAAGCCTAAATGAGGTGCCTTTACATCTGACCACACTGTAGCCACACTTAACAGTACAGAGGAGAAACATAACCTGTAGAATTCAGAATGTTCAAAGAAACCCAAAATCCCAAGGAACTGTACAATGGGATCTTTCATGGTGGAAGTGTAGGTGCCCTCACAGTATAGGAGCTTGTAAAAGAAAACATGCAGGTCAAAGACCAGAAAAAAAATCTCTACTCATGTTAGCCTCAGCGATAAATCCTCTAGTTCAAAGCCCCACTGAAATCATGGTCAAATTAGATTGTTAAATTGAAATTACTGTCGGACATGGTGGTCAATTATTCCCCAGATCCCCGGTGGATTAAAGTTTTCAAGTGAAATTACTTTTTCTACAAAGGAGTTGTTAGAAACATGCATTATGCAGTTCAAATTCTATTGAAATTGATGCCAAGAAAAATAGTTGTGCTTGTTGACATTGGGGATAATTTGGCAAGTTACCAAAAAGTTTCACTGTACACCCCAATGTATTGCTGTGCATACAAAGCCATCCCCTAATGCAAAAGCTATCTTAAACTATAACAAGTTTATATTTTATGCGGAAGAAGAAAAAGTGACAAAGAAACAGAATGTTCTTCAGTACTAAAGTGTATGATGAGAAACTATTTTCTACCAGAGCACAACCATTGGAATGCTTTTGTGGAAGAGAACTTTTTGGTTTGGTAAATTTTAAAGTCTGTAGGTCATCTGGAGACTGTTTCCAGCTCAGGAAGTTTTTGAGCATGTGGTTAGACCACAAAGTGATCTAAAACACTTTAAGAAAATATGATTTATTTTTCCTCCTAAATTTCTTTATGTCCCATTTGTCAACAAACACATCACTACACAAATGCCATGTGAACCCACAGCAAACTGCCC
Source organism: Florisuga fusca (assembly GCA_038090715.1). Classification (NCBI taxonomy): domain Eukaryota; kingdom Metazoa; phylum Chordata; class Aves; order Apodiformes; family Trochilidae; genus Florisuga; species Florisuga fusca. The sequence goes on from JAAWXA010000019.1 coordinate 14,382,825, forward strand.
TTAGGAATTGAGATTCTGCCAGCCAAGCTCATCTAAGACTCTCCTACACCATTTTCTCTTCTTGATGGCCAGTTTATCCCTTATCATGAAGCTCCATAAGCTTCATTACCACACTGCTCTGAAGCAATATTATTAACCAGATGGTTCATGACACAAAGAAGGTGGGGCATTGTTTCATAAATCTCAAAATCAGTGAAAGAATCCTTAACTCTTCCACCAGCAGTTAGACAACCAGAACTGTTTCATGAGTATAAGGACAAGTAGAATATTTGGCACTGCAGCAGGTGAGGGGGGACTTCTATTTCCTTGATGAAAACATCTGAATTGCTCTAGGAAAGACTGTCAGTGCATAAAGCTTTATAAAGAAGAGGATGCAAGAAAGCTTTTCCTGTGTTGTCAAAACAGCTTGGACTTCAGGCACCTTCTACAGTCACTACCGCTGGTGAAAATCCATTTTGCTAACCTCATCTTTTCCAAAATTACGAGCAGGCCTTCAAAAAATTATGGGATTGAAAGAATGGTCAGACTTTAAGAAAAGCATCATTGAATACTGAGGTCACAGAAGTTGGCAGTAGCAGTGTTGAGGTATTGCTTTCAGCCTGAGTGAGGGCAGGCGGAATCAAGGAGTACATGTCCCTGTTGGCCAGTTCACCTTCCAAGATGAATTCTTTTCTCCAATTATCTCCTTTAATTTGAAAAAAAAAACTATTCAAAACAACTCATAGTTGAGCCATAATACTAAAACTATTGCAACTATGCTTCTAAGCATAAATAAAACTTATTTCCAGTAATAGATAAACAGCGTAATTTTAATTTTGTTTGCATATCTATTTATACCTATGGGGATTTACACTTCCTGTTGCTTCTCATAATTACTCAAATTAATGACAGATTCATAATATAAAATGTCACCTAATTTTCTCCATAATTGAAATTTTGTTAGGATATGTTACCAAAGTAAGCTGTCCATACATTCCAAACATAGAGTATTTGCTTATTTGAAACAAAGAGACAATAAAACACCAACGATTCACAGAAACATAAAATACAGGCACTGTGTACACATGTATTTCGCATCTAACCAGCTGTATAATAATTTGATGGATCACAGATGCTGCAGAAAAGCAAGGCAAGAGAATAACTATGCAACTTATTTGAAACAGATATATCTATTACTTAAAGTTATGCCTGTAATAACAATGTGATAGACAGGGTATGAGGTTTAAACTGAATTTACTACATATACCAGAAACCATAGTCCTGTCAGTAAGTTGACTGGCAGGAGTTTGGTCAAAAATGAAAGGTACTCTGACACCACTGTGAGAAAGTAAGACTTTCCCGGATAGCCTACAAGAAAAAAAAAATTTCCTTCCAAAATATATCAGTTATAAAGAGCCCTGAAGGAGGAGCTGAATTCTCACATTCAGGACATTCTGAGATGTTTCACAAAGTAGTCTTCACATTGCAAAATGTAAACAAATAAAATCCATAAACCACTTCAGACCTGACGGAGCTGTATGAGGAAGATCAGCCGAAGATCCATTCACATGGAAAGCCTAAGTAAGCAGTGATAAGGCAGAGCACAGTAAACAGTGGTTCATGGAGAGTGGGAATGGGGAAGAATGAACACCAGACCTGTGAGAAGGGAAAGGGTTCAAATTTTCTCAACATGACAGAACTCTGAGAGAAACGCCTTTTTTTCTTCCATCTTCTCTGGGTACAGCATGAAAGAAGTTGCAAACAGGACAAGTTTTCCTAATGTTTTATGTTTACATTAAGTTACATGTGCTGCAACCTCTGCCATTAGAATACCCCACTAATTGCAAAGTCCACCAGCTTTATCAAGAGTGGGAAAGGAAAAAAAGAAGAGAAAAAGAGATTTTGTGCTACATCTCCACAGAGTCCATTGCTTTGTTTTTTAAACACTTCAGAGGAAAAGCATACAGCTAGGGGAAATCTTATTAAGTCTTTCTCACCTTTTGTTTCAAGTAGGTGTTAAAAGGAGAGGTCTTTTCTCCTTTAGCCTATCTTAAAAAAATTAGGTAATATCATGTGACAATAAATCTAGTAACACATCTCATTTAGGACTTCCCCAGTAGAACAACACACTCTCAGCTGTGCTTCCAGGCAGATACTGGCAGAGTTGCCATTTCCTCAAGTGCATCTCACAGATATTCTCAAACATCAACCTGTTGCATCATATTTGGCATTAGGACAGCTGCAGAAGTCATCACTCCTGGCCTCCCATTTGTTACTCTTCCAGCAGTTACCATAATCCTCTCAACCAAGATGAGGCTGAATGTGACATGCATTGAAGAACTGGACTCCAGAGCTCATTAACAGAAAATGATAAATTATGTTAATAAGTCAAAAAGGAAACTGCAGACATTTGGGGGTTGCTGTATGTCACATTCAGATTTCCTGTCTGAAGGAATATCTGAAAGAAATTCCATGAGCAATGGAAACCACTGCAGCCATCCCTGCAAAGCTACCACCTTGAAAACCAGCAGTTTAGATAGAGTGTTCCCCATGTGACTGAAGAGATGAAAAAAAAAACCCAGGCCTTCCTGAGATACTGGGAAGTATCCAAGCAGCTGTCACAGACCAAGCTCTGTGCCATCATCACTGTATTTCTTGCACTGCTACAGGGTTTGGCTAATTTAAAGCAGCACTAAATACAGCCACATTACAGCATGACAGACATTAAACTTAAAACCACAGAGAACATATACAAAGTGCAGAACTCCTAAAAAAAGCAGGGTAGAGACTATCTGTATCCCACGAGAAGCACCAGAAATTCAAGTGACCTATAAACCCATTCAGTCATTTAACACGGTTCACAGGGGGTGGAAAGAGTAAAGATGCTCCTCAGCAAGTTTCCACTAATTGTCCAAACAGCTGCTGCTGCTGCTGCTGTGCAAAACACTGCAAATCTCCCTTTACAATGATGTCCAGATCAAAACTCCCTCAATAACCTCTGTGTACCTTCCCAAGAGCTGTTCAAACTACAGGTTATCAATAAAAAAGAAAAAAATATAGGAAATGTAAAAGTGAAAAATGGGGGGAAATTTAGAAAACAAATTCAATTGAAACACAAAAATTAAGAACATATAGAAATACCAGTGATTATTTATCATTGCTGCATTTTCTAGTTTATAGGTTTTGCTACAAAGTCTCTAGATAGAATTCACCCTCACAAAGCAGAATTTATAACCTGCACATACAAGCTAAAGCATGTATATCTGTGTTTTGGTATATATTCATAAAGAAATTTGGTTCAAAGTCAAAGTTGATACAAAAGAACTACGGAAATTTTTCCATAATCTGGCACATTTTTTTACAGCTGTCATTTTAGCTGCAAAAATTGTATCATCTATTCTTGTCTTAATTAACTGAACGGGTTATCACATCAGCATGATTATACATGTTTGTTACATTACAGGCATAGTTAAAGATTTTGTAGAATGCTCAAATCCAAAATTATGCCTTCCATGAGAAGTGAAGAAAAAAGACCTCTTCCCAAATGGGAATGGTAAAATAGATGGATTAGCTAGCAAGATTAGTGGTGGTCTAGTATCCATCATACGAGCCTAGTTTAAACACTTATGCGTGCTACCTTTCTGCCAAAAAAAATGATTTTCCAGAAATGATTAATTTTGAGGTTACCTATAAAGTCTTCAATGGAGGGGAAAATATGTGCATATCATGCTCCCCTTTTACTGGAATTCTAGTCACAAAATAAAAGAACTGCTCTAATTCAGGGAGTGCATGGACACTAACATGATTGAGAATGATTAAGTTGGCAGCTTAAGAATACAGCACAGAGCCTTGACAATTTTCTTTATATCGTGGCATTTAGTTTAGCTTTGTACATATGTAATTTTATTGTTTTATTTTAATTTTAATTATTTTAATATTTTAGTTTAATTTTATTGCTTTTTTGTTGCAGAGGTGGATCTAGAATATAAAGCACTGGTGGCTTTTATGAGCCTGTCTGGACTATCCAAACAAAAAAATCCTTGTAGCAGGCAAGTTTAAGGCACGGCTACTTGTGAATTTTAATGAATAAACCAGCATCAGCATACATATGTAACACAGCCCTGTGCTGAATGGACTCATAAGTGTTTTAATATGTTACCACTGGCTAAAATCTGAGGAAAGATGGAGTGGTTCAGACATGTGCTTTAGATCAAAACGATGTGCATTTTCTTCTCACATTTACAGTAGCTTGTTCTGGCCACAGTATTGTGTGTAGAATACAGAGGACCAGGAAACCAAGATGGCCAAAAATCTATATCTAGAGACTGTATTTGACAGGCTTTTCTTTTTTTTTTTTTTTTTCCATACTCTTAAATATTATTCTTTTTGTGTGCTGCAGCCAAATGATCTCAAATGAAAGCAAATGTCCATACACTAGATGCCCCATTCATCTGTCTCTTTCAAATGCCAGGTCACCTCGTGGTCTGTGGGATCCTTTCAACAGTAAAGCTCCAGCAAATCAAATAAGGGAAAATCTCATCATTATCTGTTTTGCAGGGTTAGAAGTACACAAGTCATATTTCTAGCACCCACAAAAATACCGTTTGTTAGATATACATGAAATTAGATACCTATAAAATTATGAACCCAATTTAGAAATTTAGAAGTGTTTCCTGTCTTCCTGAGCACCTCATTGTTTCCTTCTATCCCTTGCTCTCCTTCCCCCTTCCCTAAAATGCAACCTTCATTACACATCTTGTTCTGGACTAATAATTTTTCATTGTTCATAAAGAATTACTTTCTTTGTATGAGCAGGCCTAAGAAGATTAAATGAGTCTCACAACTGACATTGTATCCTGACTTCTGTGGCTCAGAGCATGGTCACCAGACAAACTCAGAGATCATATTGTAATTTTAGGAAGCTAATGTTTTTCTCCTTGTCTGACGCTGATACCTTCTCCTAAGCTCCAGAAAATGGTGTATGTAGTTAAACCTGAGAAGAAAATAGGACATGTGCCAATGTTTTTTAAAGAAATAGAAAAACAGCACGGTTAGGATTTCCATGAGAAAAATAAAAATCCAAACATATGAAAAAAGTCCTGGTCTGGTTTTGTTCAGATTTCTCTGATTCTGATCCTATAGCAAAGTATGGAAACTCTGCTTTATTTCCCTTTGATCTGGGCCAAACCCATTTCAAGAACATATTTAACTCCAACCATGTAGACTCCAGTCTCAGAGCTGGATTAATCTGAATGGTCTATCCTGGTTCCAGGCCACCATTATGGTCTTTGGAGATGAATGAGTAGTCAAAAAATTGACTGAGGGGTGGAATTGAGAAGCCCCACACAGCGGGGCTTGCTTGTTGGATATGTCTAGGCTGTGAACTAACCTGCCTGGGATAGATATGACCTCTTGAGAAAAGTATTCCCTCTTTGTCCTCCATTTGATGGGACATCTTATTTCTCTAGGAGGGCCAGCCAGATGTTGTGTATGGGCAGTTTAAGCATGGCTTTGCCATTACGAAGAGCAGCACAGTTTTAATAATCTACAGCCCCAGCTATGAGAGGAAGTGGACCAGAAGGAGCTGACAAGGCTGACAAGCCTGCTGTGGGACCCAGCCACACACCAGACACTGCCCTAGGGAGCAGCGATGGGACTCTCAGGAGTTAACATCATCTTTTTGTGTGTGTGAAAGTCTCCTCCAGATCACATTCCTCATAGCTCAAGAAATATGTGTCTGTGGTTTTGATCCTATGAAGATTTGGGCATGCAGCTCAGAGGGTGTGGAAAGCTGGCCACTCCAGTGCCCATCCTATGAAGGTGTGTCAAAAGCCAGTTGTCCCAGAAATGGGCAAGAAGTTTCCTAACAAGCTGCTAGTGAAATAGCTTGGGTGTGGTTAGTAGGCCAGTTGCAGCATTAGACAGCTTAACATCGTTTATCCTCTTAACTCTTTTGCAGTTTCATCTCATCATTAACTTGTTTTGATTGCAAATCCCCTTGCAGCCTTATATTCCTCAGAAAGCAAGGTCAGATACACATCCATCAAGTAGCTTATGCTTGTATAACCATAGAAGGCAGCTGTCATGGTATGGACTGGATTAAGTCAGGCTGAATATTTTAGGTGAGGGGGTAGGAGAGAGAGTTCATATCTTACTAAGCTATCCATTAAACCCTAAGAACTGTGTGAATTAGTCTACACAGGCCATTCTATCTCTCTGTTCCACAATCTGTCATGTTAATTACTGGGGGGGGAAGACAAGGGAATGTATATGAAAAATGTCAGCAAAAAGTATTTTTTGCCTCCAATCAAGTGGGAGTAGAGTCTGAGAAAAACTTCAGGCGACAGAGGCACAGGTCCCTGGACAGACCTCTCAAGGTTGCTAGGGAAATTAACTGAAAACAACACAGATGTAGCCTCAATGAACTTGCTTTCATTTGGTGATTAGGTTATTTTAAATCTCCCAAGAGATTCCATTGCACTTCAATGTAGTGTGATAAGACATGTACAGTGATAACTGTGAGAGCAGTCATGTCTGGAATAGCAAGCAACATGCACTTCTCTTTCCTTCCCAGTCTGAGGTGCCTATGACCTTCACCAGAGCTGTGCTCCAAGGGCAGCAAAGGGGAGGAACAAAGCTAAGGCACAGTGAGTTTCCTTAAACAGCAGGAGACAAGCTCTGGCACTGCTGAGACTTACAGAGATGAATTTGCTGAAAGCCAGGTACAAAGAGAAGTAACTTCCCAGCCTGTTATGACAGAGAAAAAGAAACATTTTTCATTCCTTATATAAACTTCCTAGCAGCTCAACTATCTCTAGTTACAGGTGGCAGAGTCCAAACAGCTGCAGAGGGACTGATCCTGCTTTTCTGGAAAAGACACCCAAGGGGTAGGGTACCCCCTTGTAATGCCCCACTGCTGCCACTGCTTCTGATGGATACAAACAGGAAGCTGTGACTGGTTTATAGAGCACAGACTGGCTCTGTTCATATTCCTCAAAGCTATGTCACAGGAAGATCCATCACAGACTGCAGGCCCTGTCTCTGGTGGCAAGCAATGGCTGGGAAAAGCTTCGTGGAATAATGTTTATGCATGCAGGTGCTGAATGCAGAGTATAGCAGCTCTAGTTTGCCAGGTAATACAGCTTCCTTCCTTCCCCCTTCTCCTCACCTTCAAAATCAGACTTTTATTTGCAATGGACTTTTCTACAACTACAGCATAGAGGAAGGGCAGTGAAATGACACATGTAATTATTGTTCTACCTATCTGGGAACAAAACTCTGGTAGAGAAGACATAACAGACTCAGTCTTAGGAAAAGGAGGAATGAAAATTGGGGGTTTTTCCCTTGATCCCTGTGAAAACTTGTATAAGACCCAACTTAGGCTAGAAAGGCAATTTCAGGTGCACAACACAGCTTCTGACACTGAACCTGACAGTGAAAGGGACTCCAGGACATTATGAAGGTACTTGACAAGATGATCTTAAGAAGAGGACATAACCATGATACAAACTTACTCTTAGTCAGTAAGAAATTAAGGCATGACCACTAGATACCTTGCAGGAGACATCAGTAAGCAAGGGGAAAAAGGCTGATGGTGAAGGCAAAGCAAAGAGGAGAGGTCTAGCAATTCTAGCCCTCCTAGAAACAGAAAGTAATATACTAGTGAATAGTTCCCCTCTGCTGAGGGAACTTCTTCTGACAGGCCAGTTATAGACAGAGTGAAAAGCACATCAAGTTAAGCAGAAAACTTGACCATTACAAAAAATCCAAAAGCCAACATTACTTCATTTGACTAAATACAACTCACAAAAAGAATCAAAAAAGGCAAAGACACAAGGAGCAGTGGTTTATGTGTACTTCACATGGATGAGCTATAGGACATCAGTGAAGACAAAATCAAAGCCAAGTGTAAAACAGTGACAGACAAACAACATAACCCAGTCTGAGCCACTACTAGGATGAACCAGAAAAAGCCTCAGCCATCTACTGATGTATCTCAAGAAAATAATAAGGTAAAATGCTGAAATACCCAACAGAATGGAGGTAGAAGCTACCAGATAAAAAACAGATGTCGCTCTTACAGTATTCCCAGCAAATCTCCTCATGTTGCAAATTTTCTTGTTTAAAAGAAACCTGTATCATTTAATCTTATGCCCTCAGTATGCTTAGTTATAGAGGATGCCTCCAGCAGGCAGTATCTTGTAGTCAAGGTTAACTACAAGCTGTTCCAAACAGAGGCTATAGTAGACAATCCAATCCATATGCACCCTTAACTGCCTCAAATTTTCTTTCCACCCTGCTGAAATTTCAACATGTACTGAATTTAAGTTCTGCAATAAATCACAGTAATTAAAAATAGTTAATGGTTGTGTTTACATGAGAACAAGAATTTTGGGATAATTATTCTGAAAGCTGGAAGTGGAACCAAGCAATCTGTCTAATTAGCTTTAAACTTACTCCTGCTCTTTAGAATCAGATTGGAAAGGACTTGAAGGATTTGAATTTCAGAAAGTGTTGCTCAAATACTTAAGCTTTAACACCAGTCTGAAAGTTCAATATGTGTCAGAAACCACTGTAATAATAATGATGGTGATAATAAAACTTTGATAGCAGCCATCTGCCCATTCCAGACAGTTGAATCATTTCCAGTGCTCCCTGAAAGCCAGCACTGACACAGATTTTTTTATACACTCTATTACAGACAGTATATGCAGGGTCTGCAGTTGAGACCTTTCTGTAATGACGTCAAAGAGGTTGTGCAGCCAGCTCTTAAAATCACTGCAGGCTTGTCCTAATGACATTAGGATATAACAAACGAGGAAAGGAAGATATGTATATCAATGTTACAATAACAAGCAAGGACAGCACACTTGAGCTCTGGAGGCAGCACTTAGGTTATCCTACATAGGGCTACTTTCCAAAGTTTGCGTCAGTGAAGGGGTGGGATGTGAATTCCATGACAAAGGGACATAACCCTGCCGGAGAACTTTTTAGTGTGAAGTCTGGAAAAAGGTAAAGAAAGAGGTATTGGAATTGTCAAGATACAATTTAAACAAGAACCTGCAAAGCGAAAAGACTTCATCAAGATGTTGCTGTTGGCTTTTGTAGAGGTGAGAGTTAAGTATACTGTTAAGAACAGTCTGTAAGACACAGCTGAGGATTTTTGCAAAAGCAAACTAAAAATCTCCAAATAATAATTTAAAAATATTTAAAGAGCACTCCTTGGCTGCTGACAGTCAGTTTGTTTCAGCTTTGGTGGTTAACACACAACCACATCTACAGGTAACAACATCTGAGCTGAAGCTTTGCTGGTGCATAAACAGGTGACATGGTAGCCAGCTTTTCCCCTAGCATCCCCTACAAAGCCTAGAAGCTGCATCTCTTTCCTGTTGCACCTGGACCTGTCAGAACTCTGAATAAACTGAGAAGCTCACATTAGGTATTTATAAAAAGGGATGCAAGAGGCCCGTTTCTCAGCAGAGAGCAGAGAAACAGCAGTGTGAGTCCAGTTGCAGGTTTTATAAGAGTTAATTTAAACCAGGACAATTTTTAGGAGGCTTTGAATGAAAATTTTGTATTTTTAAAGTCCAAATTAATAAAAGCTTGACAGATTTCTAAAAATAGGCATATCTGTATGCGGTGAAAGGTGAAAAAACAGCAGACAAATATCTTTACCAGGACTTGTGATATAAGGTGTAGAGGAGTTCCTAGTACAAGCAGGTGCTCTCTTCATTGGATGAAATATAATTCATGGGATGTTGCCATTTACACTCAGTAAATACTCATGTAAATGATACTACTACTATTTGTGTGAAACATTGTAACAGAACTGTGTTATTGTCTTTAACTCTCAAATATCCCATGTTTCAGCCATTCACTCTAATAACATATTGTGAACATTCAGAGTTTCTTTAAGTTTTTAATTTTCCTTTATGTTTTTCCCTCTACTTAGTGGTACTTGCAGTACCCCAGCTGAATGTCTCAGAGTAGATATGCAATTTGGTATAATAAAACTTTTCTCTAATTATAAAATTAAAAGGATAAAGTTTTATTCCCTGTATCTGTTTTTTCTCAATTTTTTGAAAACTATGAAAAAGACCACCAATGTAAACCACCATTTAAGAGTTAAGTTTATAATGTTTTTCAGTCCTTGCTTCTAACAATGTCTAATTGCATCATAAAAACACACTTTAAAAACTATTTTCTACTTACTGTGGATTGTTAGTCTCAAAAGGACCATTCTGGGAACACTTAGATCTGAAGAATGAAGACCGAGGCATCACCATATTTGGAGGTATCAAGTGTCTCCAGGTACTGTATTTCAGTGTATGATGCAGTGAGACAGTAGTTTCAGAGAAACAGGAAACTGTGAATACTTCCCTGAGATGAATTTAAGGGGAGGAGGAGGCAATCTGGTTTTTTTGGGAAAACATCACAACGTAGATTGGCAGGGAGCAGTGTGGGCTGCCAGCTTCTCAGGGGCTGGGGGCTGCAGGGAGCAGCAAGCCAGGGGCGTGGGGAGCAGACAGTGCTGAAATTGGTTCCTAGGCTGTGGGCAAAGATGGGGCAGCCTGGAGGGGAGGTGCACGGGCAGTTGGGACCTCCAGGGCCTTGACAGAAATGCTTACATTCTCCTTTATAGCTTGGATTTTATGGAAAACAGATTTAAAACCAGTTACATCTACCAAAGTGTACACCCCATGGTAAATAAAGAGTGTGTCCTGACAGCACTCTGTAAGCGTGTCAGGTTGCAGTACAGCACAGTAAACTTGGTGAAACTTGGACAAACTGCTCACCTGCCACTCCCGTGGTTTCATCTACATTCTTCCCTGCTTTCCATCTCTACAGTACTCTTGGATTCTTCCCCTGGAGACTTTTCTGCTATACTTTTTCATGGTCCAACAGAATCAGGTGAGAGTTGTTACTCTTACCAGGTGTTGCGATCACCTCTGATTTGCCACATGGTAACAACCACGTTGCCTGATGGGAAGGTGATATAAAAAGACCTGCAAAAAACAAGAAAGAAATAAAATAACCCAAAGGCACAACTTTCGTTGGATCAAAATTCTGCAAGCGTTTCTCTGTCTCTCTCTGGTTTGGTTATTATCAGCTGCTCTTCATCTTTAAAGTCAGCTCATTTGAACACTTTGTGGCAGTGTCCAGAAGACAAGCAGCAAAATGTCTCCCTTACCTTGTGCTTTTTCTCTGTTTTGTCTGGTTTTAGTTGTATGATGTGCTGAGACAACCAGTTCAGGAAAGCATTAGCCCTCAGAGTTTGTAATTTTCTGTAAAGTAGTAAACTTAGATTGATTTCGGAAATAAACTAGAGCAGTGGCAATTTTTGTGATAAGCAATGATTCTGGTGGAAAATAATTTTTTAAAGATATAAACAGGTAAAGATACAAACATAAACTAAAAATATCAGACTTCAGGGTGAAGATTTAAATTTGTCTTAGTTCTGATGAAATATTACGCCAACATAAGAACTACTCCCAGAAATGCATAGGGAAATGAAGAACAGCCGAGGACTGACAAAAGCAGAGTGTGTTTGGTGCCACTGCTACAACCAGCCTGGGGACAACATCACAGCTGGGCATAACACAGACCAGGAAATCTCCTTCTACAGTGTTTGTTCTGAATCTCTTCCAACTCTTTGCTGAACTCGATAAAGTGTCAGAAACGATGAGCAAATGCTTCCATGATGATACTTCTACCAATTCTCTTAAAAAGAGACTCACTTGATACTGGTCTCCAAGGACAGAGATAACCCAGCGACTGCAGTGCAAAGGACTTAGCCAACTACTTCCCTGCTGGATTCAACACTCTACTGTCAAATTTCCCAGATGTTCCCACAGCCTGTCTGAAGCTTTTGCTATCACAACTGCCAGACTCTTTTTCTCAAAGAAAAGAGGGAAAGGAAATCAAAGGGTTAGGAATTCTGAATGGAGGATACATACATGAAGTGAATGGTGCCTTGTCCTACCTGAGAAACAAAAAAAATCAGTATCACAGGTTTTATCTATTTATTGTAACTTAATATTGATGTTGCATTCCTGGTCTCAGTTCGTTCATGTGAAATAACCTAGATTTGTTGCACAGAAGCTGAAGACTCTCTCATGGGATATAACAGACTGGAAATAGAAATTATATATTACTTTCAAAATGTCTGCAGGGTAAAGAGTGGGGCTGAGGGGCTGGGACAAGAAAAATCTAATCTATGGTATACCCCAAACTAAGCCATGCAAGGCTTCTGCATTACTCAGAGTTCAATTTTTCCAAGTTAGAGAGAATGATTTTGGCATTTGACTATTCAAATCTTTGAACACTCAGTTTTCATTCGGACACCAACAGTTTGTATCAATCTGAATTTGACTTAATATCCTTTGAAACTAAAGCCCACTAAAAAAAATGAAAGTGGAAAAATAGCTACAAGACTTTCAACTTTGCAGCAGTGAACTGGCCTAGTCAAGTTTTATTTCAGAGATACTTTGAAAAAGTATCTTCCAAATTTTTAGGAGGAGTCATTTCAGAATGACGGTCTGGAGAAGGTCTGAGAAAACAGGTAATATTTCACAGGGGTAACTACATGATTCTCATCTTGTGTTGAAAAAGTGAATATATGGGAGGAAATACTGTCTCAGTTCTACAAAGACATAGAGGCTGTTCTTGCCATTCAAGCTACATGTCAACAGGGCTGTGCTGCTTTGAAAAAGTGTACATAATACAGTGTAATTGAGAGCAAAAGCAAAGATAATATTTCCAGGCTAAGTCCAGTCGTAATTGTCCAGTGCTGGGCAAGAAAGAAGTGGGCCAAGTGAAAAACAACAGATGTAAATGTAAGAAAAGAAGACACAGGACATGAGAGAAGGCTGAAGAAAATGGGATTGCTTGACCTAAAATAGAAAATAAAAGCCCAAAGAGCTGAGAGAATACATGACCAAAGCTTCAGTTAGCGAAAAAGCTGTAAAAAGAAAGAGGATTACTTTTCACCTGGCTCTGGTTGATAGATCTGAATTACAGAAAAAAAAAATTTGAAAAAATTATGAAGTAGCATATGACACTATTTGAGTAGTTTCTGTCTTTGGAGGTCTTTAAAGAGCAAGTTAAAAAATCTTGACAAGAGATAAGAAAAACAAATGGTGAAACAATCTCTTTCAGGCCATCAGGTCATTTAGATCCCTCTGCTTTAATCATCTGATAATATATAATTGGAGCATCTGAATGATGAATAGCTGGGGTGATGGGATCAGAACAAGATTTTTCCCCACTCCCTCTGATGTTACTCACTAAATTGTGTAATGCAACAAAATGGTTTTCTCCCATAGCCTCCTTTAGGCATTGGTTTGGAGCTGGCAACACTGGGCCAACTGAATGAAACTGCAGCTCTCTGGGCTCAGTGGTTAGGGCTATTTTCCAGCATGGCAGTACTGGAATATATCATATATCCTGAGAATAATTCATTTTGTCTTATCAAAGTCAATTTGTAACTCATCTTTATCTCTTCACCAGCTATATATAAATGGTTCTGAAAGTGCTTAAAAAAACCTTTGAACATATTGCCCCATATTATGAAACAATCCAGATGCATGCCAGCTCCTTCTCAACATCTTTACTCTTGGGGAAATGGATATACAGCATGCTCCAGCCACCTCTGAATGATCACTGCATCAGGGCCCCAGGGCATGTCATGAAGCACTCCTGAGCTTCAGTGAGGACATATGGCCAGCCTGATGTAATACATCAGATAGATGGCAGCTTTGGCATCTAGAGTGATGTTTCCAAATGCCCAATCTTCTTATCACCTTCAGTGAGGCAGTGGACAACACGTGCATGCATTCTTTAAATCTTTCTCATGCAAAACTCACCTGACTTAACTGTTTTGGGAGATTATTTTTATGTTTGATTTCTTTTATGATTTGCTTTTATAAGTTAATGCAAGTATTGACTTTTAAAAATAAACAAAAAGGAAAATGTTGTATTACACACTATTAGCAAGACTTGTACTATATATGTTTTACTGTGAACAAAGAAATTACATAGAAATTTTCTTTGTTGTAAGAAACCTTATATCACATGCATCAAAATGAAACAGGGTAAAAAGCTAGTTGTAAATCTGATTTCATTTTCTCCTATAAAAGAAGAAAGTTTCAGGGGGTTCTTTCTTGGTTAACTTTCTGACTTTATTATTATTATTCCTTTCTTGCTTTAGTAATGTCCTAATGTTATAGTCTTTGAAGAAAAAACCTCACTAATTTATAATTAGAAGGAAAATTACTAATAATTTGGCCTCATGTTTGCAAAGGCAATAGGGATCTTCTAGTTTTTTGAGGACTCGTAAGCATTTTATGGTAAGGCTACATAAAACAGGCTTTCACTATGGCATTACTCAGTTGAACAGATTATGTATTAATTCTCAAAACACTTTATGGATAAATTTTTTTGAAAACAAAAATATGATTAAGAAGTTTGTTATCTATATACTGTTTCCTGAAAGGCTGCAGAGTGATTTTTTTTTTCTCCCATCATAAGAAATAACTGATATGAAATATCCTTTTTTAAAAGCATGTAATTAAATTAGAAAGCATTTTAAGTAGTTGCATTCTCTGGTTTTGATTAAGGTTCACTGATGCAATAAAGATAAATTACCAATTTCTGGGGCTAAATCGTCGAGTGAAACTGAGGGGTCTTTCCTTATACAGAGGTAATATTAATTGTTGGCAGTTAATGGCAGAATTATAGGTTAATTTTCTTTTTATATAAAACATTATTGAATGAATTGAACCATATGCATTGTGTCATAATGGGAAACATCAATAAACTCTTAGGAGAAATTTCATTTCATTCATAAGCTGAAGTTTGTTGCCAGAGTTCATGTTATTCAGCTTGGATACGGCTGCACTAGCCTTGCCTGGGTTGATTATACTTATGTCAGGGAAAAGAGGCCATTTTTCATTAATACTTTATAGACTGGTTGTACTTTAAATATGCTATGTCAAAAAGAATTTAGCAAGCTAAATTCAGAGGAAGAGTAAGGGTGATTTATGCTAGAAACTGAGGTTAAGACTTAGGCTCAGAAGACAGTACAGGGCCAGTGACAATTGACAGGGTATTCTTAGAACCACCACCATCATCACCTCAATAGTCCAGACTCCAGAATTCTTTTAGTTCACCCCTCCTCTCTCTCCCAGCTTCTAGTAGGAGCCTGAACCAGAGGGTTCAATTAGGTCAGGAAAAAAACCACCAAAAAAGCTGGTATCAGTCCCACCAAAGCAGCAATGTGTCTATACAGCTAAATCAGATCCTAGAAGGACTGCACTGTTCCTTCTTTTTTTTGTTTGTTTGTTTGGTTGGGGTTTTTGTTCAATTTTTAGCTCCATAGCAAAAGATTTAAAAAATCATCTTAGTGTCATGTAACATGCTTTTCATGCGTCCTTGTCACCCAGTTTCTGAGTGCCCTGACAACCACGTATTTCTTCTTCTGGATATCTTTCTCAATACTCTCTCTTTTTCTTAATCCCATTCTCTGAAAAACCTACCGAAGGCATTAACTGATAAATTAAACAATGACTGAAGTAACACCATGTTTTCACATGCATTGAATGTGAAATGCATTTCACATTCTGCTTGTTATACCTTCTCTCTCTTTCCCTACTGTGCTTGAGAATCATGACACAAACTGAGAAAGTCAACAGCAAGTGAATATGACCTGTGGAGTATCATCAACATATTAAAAATAAAAAACCCCAAACCAAACAAACATGACCGAGGCCCTTCTGTGTCTCAAATGGCAGATTCAGCAGTAAAGAGAAGAATGAACAATATTGATTAGTTCATTCAGTTTTTATGGATCAAGAGAAAACACTCCTGTGCATATCTACTGACCATCACAAATGGCTTCTTGTCCTTTCATTTCCCCCAGTGCATATACCAAATAGCTTTTCCCCTGTAACTACTACCATCATCTGTCATTGTGCACCCACTTCTGCAGTGGTCTTTCTATATATTGCTTGACACATTGGAAGTGTTCCTTCTATCTAAGCCAAGATTTCAATGAGCTTGAAGAAAGGTCGCATTGATAAGTGTTAAAAGGAACTTAACTAATCACTTCAAATATTCTTGAAATTCTGAGTTGGTTTAATCTGCAAATACAAATGAAGTAAAACTATAGAGGTGAGTTCACAGCTTATTTTCAGCTGCAGCACAATTTTCAGACAGAGTAGTGTTGAGAGAAATGCTGTTTGGCTTGACCTCTCCCAGATTTAGTTCATCTGGGCTGACTCCAGTAGCTACACAAGAGTAACTATTCTGATTAATAAGTGAGTGTATTAAAGTCCTTTCTAAACTTCTCTGACTGACTGAGTCACCTGATCGGAGTGTTTCCCTGGAAAAAGCATGATGCAGTCTTAACAGTTCAAATCAGGTTGCTTCTGGGAAAGCACTTGAACTTACCAGAAATGAAGGTAGTTCTGATGTCAAATACAGCATATTCAGTAATTGTGATGGCTAAATATTTGAGAAAAAGCAGTTTGTTGATATAAATGTTCAGGGTGAAAAAACAGTATTTTCAAGCTACTTATTACAGAAAACTATAACACTCAGGAAATTCTTCTGAATGAAAAGGGCAGTGAATTTGATTCTTGACCATATCCTAAAGAAACAGTGTGGTTATTGGTAGCTGACGCATTCAACTGTGATCACTGCAACATTGATTCCAGAGCATCATGGGAAACCTCTGATCAATTTTTTTTTCAGTGCACTATATCTGAATTTGCTACAGATAATGTAGCTAAAAAAAAATACTCTGCTGGTTTACTGTAGGAATAGTAAAATAAAAGACTTTCTTCATAAGCAGACAGATCAGATTGATGGGTTAAAAATTATTTCAGATAATTTCAGTTAGTTTTTTGGTCAATCTCTTCCTCCCCCATCCAGCCAATAACTCATGCCAAGCTCTGGATAAATCATTGGCAGCCATTTTCATGACATGGTTGGCTTGAAAAGGTGTGGGATGAATTCCAGCACTGAGAATTCAGCTGCAGGTGGAAGAGCACCATCTGGCATATGCAATGGCAGTCATCTCCACACGCTGGCATTTATAATCTATTTTTCTGGATCACAAATCGTTGTGTAATTGTAAGTATTTAGTGTGACACTCAATTATTGCATACAAGCAACTATCACTTCATGCACAGCAATATGACTGAAGCTGATGGCTTGTCTTTGAAGTAAATCCTTACAAGTGGCAAGCCCTTAATCAATTTGTATTTCATTCAGTTGGTGTCAGCATTCCTCAGCAGAAAGAAAATGGTGCTTCAATTCCATCTCCTAATGAATGGCTGAGAGTGGCTCCAAACCCACAGAAAGATGCATAGCTAGCAATCAGCAACAGCCTCTGTTCCTTGTAATGGATGAATCTGGAGCTGATAGAAGTTCCTTGATATTTTTGAAAGCCCCGGTGTGCTGGCAAGTGCCTCTCTGAATATCTCCCCCTCCTACCAGGTACTAAGGCATTTTAATGATTGCTGACTTCTATGAAACAAGGTTGTAGCATGCATGGAGTTTTTCCATCTTGATGAAAACATGTATATTTGTATTTGTTGAATTTATTTTCAGATGCATCACTGAGATTTATTTTGTTGCCACAGCACAAGAAAACAACGTTGATTCATCCAGTTGCATAGTCTTCCTTCTTAACTGAGAACACCTGATTTCTGAAATGTAACAAGAGCTTTTTTAGTCTGCTAACAAGTTTAGGTTCAGCTGCATCTAGAATCAGCACACTGTTGAAGGACACCAGGATACTTATAATTCAGAAAAGCTCTCCCTGAAACTTTCAGTACAGTACAAAGTTCAATTTGAAGATACCCAATTTGGGAAGCTTTTCAAGAAACTGGTAAACATCTGGCATCACTGATGTCACTTATCACCCACTAGTACATTAGGCAAGTTGCAGCAGTACTGTAAAGATTCCTCCTTCAGCAAATAGTAGATACAGGAATGGTCCAAATGTTGATGGTTCAAATGGTTCATATACTTTGCTCACACTGCACTTTTGATCCCTGCAAATCCCCATGCTGCCATTAAGCTTATGAAATGTTACTGGGAATGTAGAGCATTCTCTTTGTGTGACCGAATAAAGAACAACATGTTCAGCACAAGTCTCAAGGTATTCACCATTGTTCAGGTATAGAGATGGGATAATGATGGACATTGATCATATACAGGTGGAATAGTGCAGGCAGTTCCTGACAGCCTCATAGTTGTCCAGAAAATGTTTCAGGGATTTGGTGGCATGGAAACCTTAGACAGATTGGTGATGAATACCTTGGACTTTGGTTCCCAAGAGCATGTAAGAATTCCTACACATGGGCTTCTGCATTAAACAACTGAAATAATAAAAGTCAACTTTTCATAGAAGGTATTATCAAAACCTTCATTTTATAACTGGTTACAATGTCAATAGTTGTCTAACTACTGAATGTCCAAGACTGTGTCTTTGATATGACAATTTGGTGCCACAGGGGATTAGTGATGGAATGCATCTTCACTGCCAACAGTCATCCCAGAGCATCATCTGTTTCTACCCATGTAGAAACATTTACCTATTCAAATACTTCAATGCATCCAAGCCCTTGCTCTAGGTTTTCTGAACATTCTAAAGATCATGTCATTGTCAAGGGAAACAGCTTCTCATTTGATAGCTGCAGAAAAGTATTTTTGCCATGGCCCATTTGATTCTATCTGTCGTCATTTGAATGCCAATCTGACAGACTTACTTTATGGGGTTTTGTTTACTGCTTTTATTTTTTTGTTTTGTTTTTGTTTGTTTTGTTGGCTTTTTTTTTTTGTTTGGTTGTTTTGGGGTTTTGGGTTTTTTGTTGGGTTTTTTTTCAGATCTAGAAGTCAGAATCTTTAAATCTGTATCAGGAACGATGATGGTCATCTTGTCTTCTGTGTCCTACACCATGATGCTGATAAGCTCATAATGTTCTGGTACATTAGCAGATTAGGATCATGCTTCCTGCTTTGAAAGGCAGCATTCATATTTCTTCAGCATAAGTCATCTTCATACATGTTCAGCCTGACTCAGTGGTTAGGCCCATTTGTCTGCAATCATAAACATGAGAGATTGATTTAGCAGAGAAATGACACTGAAATGTTTTGTCTTGATCTTAGTCCCAAAATACATGTTAAAATGCTTAGCAACAAAGCGCAGCTCAGTAATAAAAGCACTGATGTTGCCTAACTTTCATCTGTGAAATTGAAATCTCTGAACAATGAAAAATGGTGTAGGCAATAAAGAAGACTTCAGCAAGATTATGATTTTTGTCTTGAGCACAACCTTTTCTTAAGGTCCACAGTGACAGTATAGGGGCAAATACCTTGGCTATACAGCTATTTTTTGTCTGGGATGCCTCTCTTGTTTACTCCAAGATAACATGAGTATCCTCAAGATTAAGATTCCCACAGTACTGGCTGACTTCAGTCACCACTCCTCAGCATGTTCCAACCAATGCCATTTCAAGTTCCAGATTAATTGTCATTCAGATCCCTTATAAAGGCTTTTTCCCAGAAACCCTCCCAGCTGTGGTCAAGCCAACAGCCTCTTATTTCCAGAGCTCATCCACACACTTCCCACGACCTGGGAACCTGGTGTAGAGTGTATGGAGCTAGCAGCAAATGGGCCTGACTGTCTTATCACCAGCTGTGTGACCAGCAGCACAAAGACAGAGCCACAGCTGCTGCTGCCATGCAAAGAGAGGGTAGAGGACCTGGTCTGGTCTGCTTTCTCTGCAGAGTGGGGTACAGCATCCTGGGAGCACAGAGTTGCCTCCCCAGCAAGCCCACACAGTGCACAGGCCAGGGTGCTCCTCAAGCCTTTGGCTCCTCTTTATTAAGGCCAACTCTTTACTGAAAACCATCAGATGTAAGTAACTGTTCTGTGCAAAGCAGGAAAAAAAAAAAAAAAAAGGTTTCCAGAAGACCAAAGTGTTACTTTGGGTCAAACCTTAGTGATGCTGGGTTTGTGGCAAGTCACCATCGAAGCCCAGAAACCCAGCTGACGTAGGAGCTGGTGGTACACTCAGGGCCACACAGTTCAGAAACCAAAGCCACTTGGTAGACAAAGCTCTAAAACCAGAAACCAGCTTTCCTCATGAAGGTTTGCCAAAATGGGATACTACAGTAAGGACACTACTTGCCAGACTGCTTTCCACCACCTCTAACAGTAGGATTGTTGGGACAGAAATAATTTCTGGGGTTCTGCCCTTGATTAGTCTCTAATTGCTAGTGCAATAGAAAGAGCAGAAGTTGTTAGTATAGAAAAATAAATACTTGGGGTCTATGTCTACAAGAAGAGAAATACCTTCAAGTTTTTGTTGTTGTTTGGTTTGTTGTTTTTTGGTTGTTTTTTTTTTAAGACTTTTAGAGGAGTAAGTAGGAAAAAGCAGAAGGTAAAGCCAGATTTTATCTGGACTGCTGGCAACTGACCATAATGGTTACTGTGCTTAATGTTTAACTTAAAACTGAAAACTTAAAAGGGATGCGAGTGTTTGAAAAACTATGCTAATCTATTATTGAAGTAAGAATGAGTTAACAATAAACAACATTCAAGTCCTTAAAAATCTTTCAGGTGAGAAGTTCAATTACACTGTGAAATGGAATGCACATCTATTTGCTGCCATAATAAGAAGAGTTATTTCCTTCTAAATGAAAACTCTATCAAGGAATGATCCAGCAATGATATTATGTTATTTCTGATATAGCAATCCAAGAGAAGACCTATGGTATCATCTAGAACCATAATTAAAATAAGCAAAACAAATGGAGCATGGAAGATAGCACAATGATTTTCATTGATGTGCACCCTGCACTGACACAAAATTGGAAAGGCAGAATGAAGTTCAACTCACAAGAACTAATTCCTAACTGCTAAAGAGTTGCCAGCCTTACAGAAGCTAAAATTTTGTTTCACCTGTTTGCTGTGACCTTAGCTCTTTCATTACAACCTCTTATGCATCTCTTCATTACTGATAAACATCTCTCTTCCCATTAAACATGGACCCTGTTGTTTTCCTAGGATCATGAAACAGGGGCCAAGGGATAGGTAGCAGTTGGAAGACAAAGCAAAACCTCATGGCTCTTTACCCCAGGTTGTTCTTTTGTTTGGTTTTTTTGCGTTTGGAAAAAAAAAAACAAAACAAAAAACCAAAACCCCAAACATTTACAATAGGCCAAAAACAAACCTCCAAATACAAATTCTTCCAGATTATTCAGACTCCAGCTCCTGAATCATAAACCACATTCATGGTTTTGGCCCTGGACCCTATGCAAACAAAGCAGAGGCCTCTCCTCTGGTGAGGTTCAGCTATTGCCAAAATCTTTAAGGAACAGTTTGTCACTTTCCTGAGAATGAGATGAGTGATGAAGCTTTCACAAAGGAGAAGCTGACCCACATTGCTCAAGAGGACTGCTCCAGAAGATGAGCATAAGGAATGGCACTCCCATTCTGATGAGAAATCTCATCAAGAAGTTGGCCAAGTTCTTTGGCTCATATAAATCTGAACCCTGGCCCTGACTTGGCCATGGTACACAAAATCTGACCTATGTCTAATCCAGAGCTAATGCTGTTCCATGAATCTACCTTTATGCAAAACATTCATCCTTTCTACTCAAGAAGAGACACAAGCTGTGCTATTTCTTTCTCTTGTACATGGGGTAATATTATTTGTTAATAAGGAGGATGACAAGAAGAGTGAGAAATGTGTTCTGGCTATAAATAGAATTTCCTAATTGCTCAACCTGCTTCAATTAATCCATTGCACAATTACAGTTGTCAGTTTTTCTCTGTGAAGAATCCTTCCTAACTACTACTCCAGAACTATTATTTGAACAACTCAGCATTAACAATTTCCACGTGCAGCAAAAACAGAACCAATTATAATCAACACTGACAAATTCTAATTTGACATTAGATATAATTAACTACATGATAAATTACCCCTATTATAATATTCAACAGGAAGCAATGGCATCTTCAGTAACTCATGCTCAGTATTGTGTGAAGTCACAAAATTCCTCTTGGGTCAGTGTTTAAGTTCCTGACACAAAGGTCAAAATCCCAGCACCCAGGCCACAGAGGTTTAGGGTATTTTGGGTAGCCCAGGTGTCTGTGCTACTAAATTCTTGCAAGTGAAGACTCTTTATCTTTGACTGCTGCAGAGCATGAGAGGATTCAGAAGAGGGAGCTGAATCCTAGGGGCAGACTGAGGAGAGCCTATGGCACAAAATTAACCTTTCATTCTGGTCTCCTAAGTGCCCGATATGGGAAAGACAGATTAATTCAAGTATACTCTTGAAGTGTTGACAGCTTTTCAGCTTAACATCAGGAACTAATTTTTCTTTTTAATTTTGAAAATTTTTCTCCAATTTTAAAGCTGTCTTCTATTTCTGACAGGATGGCTTAATCTCTCTGCCTGAGAATATGGTCATTCAAAGACTGTTTGTTACAGAAATTTAATGAATGCCAGATTCCTAACCTAGCTTGGTAAATGATGAAATTGATTTTGTGGGGCAAATAATCTCTGCTGTATCTAGGTCTTCTCTTTATAATCTTAGCTAATGGTGGGTCAGAGGTCTCATTTTAGCTGAAAAATATAAGATGACAGAGGAACTCCTAAATCGGCTTGCTAAGCTTTGAAAACCTAGATAACCCTAATCAAAGTTAATGGATATTTTTGTAGTTTGCAGGATATCCTGGGGAAAGCAGAACAAGATGAACAATTGCATTAGACCAGGCAATGAAGAGTAAAGGTGAAGGGATATAAGTGGCAGTACTGAAATCTAATATGCCAAATTTTGCAACTGTGATTGCTTCAAAAAGTTGTGTGATAGAGAAAATCAGTCCCATGTGGGAAGTCTGGTGACAGTGCAAAGACACAGAAAGTTTTCTGAATTTCACAAAACACATTGTAGTTCTTGACAGGCTCTAACTTAGTGTATGATTGATAACAGTATTTTTTCACACTTACTTTTGGTGGCTTGAAAAAGATTACCAGAAAAGTTTAGAACTAAATCCTGGCCCCAGTGAGGTTTATTAAAGTTTAGTCATTTCTTTTAAAAGAGCCAGAGTTCATATTTATAATCTTCTCACTTTTCTATTATCATGCATTCTTTTTCAAACTTTCCTTTTTCCTTGTAGAAATCATTCAGTATAACAAAGCAAACATCCTGTGGATATAGGAACCTTACAAGGAATGAACCTCTTTTTATCAGAGCAATCCAGACCACTACATTTTTCATTAATTACTATTTCTCAGAAAGCTACTGATTAGCTGTTTCCAACTCTTTAGTCTGAAATGGCCCAATAAATACAAAATCAACTTTCCCATTTTTAAAAGCAAATAGCACACAGCTTCTAGCTTTTATGCAAGCAAAGCTGACCAGAAATAAACTGGACAAAAAATGATTAAGGAAAACAAAGACAAGTTGCATGAGGAACCACTTCAGAAACCACAGATGAGAAAAAAAAAAATTTAATCTGCTGTAAAACTGTGCCCATCACTTCTGGACAAAGGCCTGGGGTTTTTTACTGGCAGTCCTAATCCTTCTAAGGTTAAAATAGTGTGATAGTACCATATATATATGTGCTTATGATATCTTCAGTGTTACTACTGCAAATAAAAGGAAAAAACCCAACATTTTCAACTCGGAATAATTCATTAGTAAGTAGGCACACATTTCTGTAGAAATAAATGTATTAAAAACACCCACACTGACAGAACCTGTAAAAAGAAAAGATGACATCACATCACTTCCACAAAATGAAATCTCTACATTAATTTTACTCACGTTTTTATTATTTTATATAAGGGCTGAGGAAAAAATGCTTTGTAGACCTGCTTATTTTCTGATCCAAATATAAGGTGCATTTCCATGACCTTGTCTTCATTAATGAATACATAGCAACAATACATTTTTAAAATAACAATATAACAGGACACTTCACTGCACACACACCCCTGGAGAGAAGATGAGAGAACATCATTTGACAGATGTTAATCACATAGCTTAATACACTATTGGAAGTGGGTCAATGATAGCAAAGAGCACCCCTTTGGAAACATAACAGGATGGAAGACAATTAGAATAAATTACAAAGACCTGTAACAGAATTTAAATATGATTTTTTTTTTTCTGCTATACAAGAAAGTTAGATTTGGACACGCATATTCTGTGAAAGGTAGCCTCTCTTATCTTATTAACCAGCTAACATCAGAATCAATATTTAGCTTTGGAGAGAGCAATTAACTAGGGGTAATATATGTGGACATGTACTTAAGATCAATCAGACCAGAAGAGTGAATAAGAGCCTCATTGAGCTTCTTAACTGCATTTTTCATACAGATGCCCTTTGTATGGTCATTTTCACAGAGACACAGACCAAAACCAGGCAGTACCTTTTCAGAGAATAAGGAAGACATTAACAAGGATAAAAAGATAAACCTACCTTTTTTATATGGGAATTTACATTTAGGTTCTTCTTGCTGCTGCTCAGTACCTGAAATTAATATGAAGTTGCAAGAGCTAAGAACTCTCCCCCTGGACTTTTGTTTTAAATAAAAAAGAGGAGTGATCTTGTTAGTAAATCGCTGAATTAAGTTTCCAAAGACAGGGATTCATTCTCACTCATTTACAAAATACCCTATAAGCGACACTGAAACCCTCAGCAAAGACATTAATAACAGATGATAGGGAAGATTAGAACAATGTTTTTACATCAAACAATTTTGGTCAAAGTAGAATTCTAGACAGCAGATTTATGCTTACCAACCTCATCTCTATCCTTTCAGCCACATCCTTTGAGAAAACTATGATACTTTTGTTCCCTCAATTCCCTGTAATTTTTATTTCAGCTAGCAATCTTGATTCAGGAACACTTTTTGTATTGCCTTTTTGCACTGAATATAAAGTTCCAGCTGCTAGCAAAATTCCCTTTCCTTTTCTCCATTTTTATTCTCTTAAATATAAGAAGCTAAATGAACAAGAACTGATTTTATATATCAAACTAATGCCTAGAATAACATTACCATGATTTTGACTGGAGCATCAGACGACTGGAAGAGAAATAAGAAGCAACAATAAAAAGTCCTTTGGAAGAGCCCTTCCTTTTGCAATCTGTCCTAAAGGGAAGGGACTGTAAAATTTAGAATGAAATTTTATCGTGTATTTCTACATCTTGCAGGAAAAAAAAATATTGACAGAAGAACTGGCCTTCTAAGTTAATTTTGGTTTGGCTGCAATTTCTCAGTGTTTACAGAATTAACTTTACAAGTTAGAGGTAAGTACATTGATGCAAAAATTAACCAAATCACAGCAGTTTCAACTTCTTTAAACAAATAGCAAACAAGTAATAACCAGGTCTAATTGCAAGATGTCAGTATAAAATACTAATTTAAACATCTGAATTCAATAATAAAGTATTTAAAAAATAGTGTGGAACTTCAGAAATTAGGACTGCATTTTAGAAATCCTTTTATCTGGACAATCAATCAACTGGCGACTTTTAAGAAAGAAATATGTTTTCCATCATTTAATGTCCCTTTAATTTGTATGTATACAAATTCCTGTGACTGAAGCACAAGATAAAGAATGCAGACAAAATTAAAGCTTATTCTAATGCTGATTCCTGTTTTACTGAAAATTATGACTATTTGCAATCACATGCCTAAATCTTTTTTCAGGATATAATTTTTATAGTAATAGGGCATGTGCTGCTGTTTTTCTCTATACATCTCAAGTCCCACAGTTTAGGAAAAATCTAGCATACTCATAATGAAAATATCAGTTACATAAAACTGATCAACACATCATAGGGCCATTTAAGGCCAAGAGACCTATGGAGGTCATCTGGCCCAATATTCTGCCCAAAACACATCTGATGTCACCATTAAGTCAAGTTTCTGAAGGCCTTGCCCACAAACTCTCAGGGACACCTGGCTCAAAGTTCAACCACCCTCACTGTGAATTCCCTTTTTTTCCCTTCAAGTCAGAATTTCCCTTGCTGCAACTTGTTAGAATTGCCACTAGTCCTTCTGTACACCTCTGAGAAGAGTCTGGCCCCATCTTCTCTATCACCCTGCTATGTATAGGTTTATTAACCTTCTCTTCCCCAGACTTTGTTACCCTAGTTGCTATTTATGCACAAGGCCCCTCACCACCTAAGTGGTCTTCTGATAGACTTTCTCCAGTTCATCGCCATCTCCTTTACATGATGTTCTCAGTAGGACATAGTGCCTCAGAGGTGGCTGCACAAGTTCCAAGCAGAGGGCTGTAAGCACTTCCCAGCATAATTTAGTCTTCCTAAGAAGACTTGAAATCTGACGACACCTAAACAAGTTTTTGCACAAGGCTAGAATGGATTGAAGTGGGATTTTCCACAAGTGACAGTTCAGCCTTGCCCTTGAAACGCTTTCAAAAACTGATCCATAGGGACAACTGGGCATCTTCCAAGGAGAAAAGATCTTCAAGGGGATGAAATATCTCAAGGATTTTATTCCAGAACTGCTTGTGCAATTGAACATTTTTAGTCTACGTGGTGCTGACCTCAGAATGTGCAGGCCTCAGGCCATGTGGAAGGTGTACCAGGTGCTCACTGACTGGAGTAAAAAAGCAGTTTACACAAGCAGTTTACCAGTTAAAAGCAACTTTAGGGGAGCAGCTGCTTCCCTCTGCCTTGTTTAATGTGCCATCCCCCCAAAAGCAAGGATTCTGATAAGTAATTAAGAGGAAACAGTGCTGCTTGTGTTGGCTACATAGCAAGTGAGTTTATGTTTTGCTGGAATGGCTTTGAAAGAGAAAGCAACCAAAGGAGGTGGGGTTAACAGGAGGGAGAGAGAGGGGGGAAAATTACCTATTCATCTTGCAAAATTACTAAGTTGTTTCAGACAACTTTTCACTAACAAAGCAGCTGCTAGTCTTCCTCAGTCTTAACATGGTGAGACTGATTTGTTTTAAGCCTGAGCAGAGATGAGTGTGGCAGGATCTCCTGCAAAGGCTGCCATGGCGAGAGACAGGGGATGGGCCACAAAGACACTTGTTCCGCTAGTAAAGTTTCTGCAGGAGGGTGTTCTATCAAAAAAGCCTCAGATCATTTGCTATATGTCATTTAATTAAATAGACCCCATAAGCATATCCTGTGCATCCAGGATTTTGTGCTTTGTGGTTTGACTTCATGCATTACAACAAATAATGAAGAAGAAAACTTGATTTTGAACTCAGTCCCTCAGTTAAGTATCCACTACTTGGCTGTTTATATAATTTAAATCTTCGGTGTCTTTCATTTTGTATCAGGGTTTTGGAGTAGATTGAAAATACTCATATTTGTCTCGGTAACTCTTGAGAAAAAATGTCAAAACAAAATGTGCTGGAATTCAAGAGGGGTTATAAATACACAGTGGGATAAGATAGGGACTATCTTGGGCTTTAACTATCGTGTGTCAAAAGTTATTTTATTGTCGGTTTGAATTATGCTACTTTTCCATTTTCTTAGGCCAGGATTGAGATGAGGAAGGTGTCATAACATTGGAACAGCTCAGGTTGTTTAATTGTAATACTCTATGGGGTTCCTAAAGGGAAAGAAAGCATCCCCTACCAATAAACCTGAACCCAAAACCTCAGATGCTAACAGGCCAAATTCTGAAGGGCAGCTGTGAAATCTAAAACAAATTTTATTTCCAAGCATAGCACTGACACTATGGACTTCAAAAAGAAGGATTTTTAATGCCTCACATGCCAAGTCCCTCAAATGCCATTATCAGAGTGAAGGCAAGCTGTCAAGAGCCAACCTTAGCAGTGGTGGGTTATTAAATTACTACAGTGCAAAACTGAAAATATTTACCTCTCTTGTGGTTGTATCAGAAGGTGCTTAGAATGTTTGGGCTGGCACTCACTTATTTTTCTTGTATTCCCACAATTAAATGAATACTAGAGAGAACACTGCTCCCATGCAAACTTCATTGAATAAAAAATCCTGAAGAGGTTGTCACTGACTCTAGCACAAAGAGTTAGGCTGTGAGAGATACCAAACTATGTCTGTTGCCTTCCAAACAATTACATTTTCTTGACTTTATCAGGGTATTCCCATAAATTGCTTTCTTTAAAAAGTCACTCACAAGAGCAGCCCTGTGATCATAAACACACTACCTGAGAAGTTTGAGGGAAGAAGATGTAAAAGTGAGAAAACATTCCAAAAGGTTTGCAAACCCCAACCTCCAACTACATTAAGTGGGGAAAAAAAAACACCACGGAATAAGAAATAACTTTTATTGTTATTTTACTCAATGCTAAACAAAGATTTTAGGATGAAATTGAATAGTTCTAGAAGACAGTAAATATTTTTACTGATTCAAATATTTCAACCCATCAAGACAGTATCCTCTGTAATTTTTTACTCCAGCATTCTTAGGAGTGGTTTTGGTGCAGCTCTCCAGTAAGTGGGTTTCTGTCAACAGTCTGAAGCAGTTCAAGAAACAGTGCTCAGAAAAGCCTTAGTATTAGAGGCTGGAGAGAGAAACATGACTGTGAGACTCCAGTGTGGAAATAAGATGGAAAACAATGTCTATATTTCTGAAGTGACTACAGGTGATTTATTAGTAGGTCTTGACTACCTGACTGCAAAAAGAAATCATGGCAGGAGGGAATTGATGAAGCAGGGGGAGAACTGAGCTGTGAATCATGAAACCGATTGAAAAAGCATGTAGCGATTTTGCTTGAGCACATTCAAGATCTCTTCTGTTCTCAAAACAGCAAAATTTGTGGAAACAGTGAAAATATGTTTTTACTGAACTTGCCAATTCATAAGAACCCATCAGAACCACAGCTTCTCATTTTACATATTAACAGGCAATATTTCTACCATATCTTAAGTATTTCCCTTTTTCCTCAAATTATCATGTAAATTTACCCACCTCCTAATGTTGAATCCCCACTGAGCTAACGTTATTAGGTTTTGTGAACAATTCTCCTGCCATTCTCTTATATGATTCTTTCTTATCACATACGAAAACATTTGTTCCTAAGAATTGTTTTCCATTTCCCCCTCAAATAAGAAAAATCAAGAGAACTGTCTGCAGCTCAAACTGCTGTAGCTTTGAACAAACTAGCTCAAGCACCAAAAATCATAGAATCATAGAAAATTAAGGGTTGGAAGGGACCTCAAAAGATCATGTAGTCCAACCCTACCTGGCAGAGCAGAGTTACCTACAGCAGGTCACACAGGAACGTCTCCAGGTGGGCTTTGAATGTCTCCAGGGAAGGAGACTCCACAACCTCCCTGGGCAGCCTGTTCCAGTGCTCTGTCACCTTCATAGTAAAAAAATTGTTCATTATATTTATACAGAACTGTCTATGATTCTCTGAGGACAGAAGTTCCTCTACAGAATCCAAAGCACTTCACAATGTATCATTTTAGAGATGAAAAAACACAATTAGGAGTCCAAATTATCCTAAACTATTTTATGTGACCACACCCAGTGGCCTCTTTAAGACTGCTAAAGTAAGCAAACTGATCATTGTTTCAGCCCACAGCATACTTTTAACTATATAGGATTACTTCTCAAGCAGTCCTTTCTGTACCTGTAGGTGCTCTTTGCTTACTCATATTGTGTGTTAGTTCATGCAAAGCCCTTGATTCAACTCACGGAGTATTTGGCAGAGAAGTAGCATACTCACAGAAGGCCTTCAGAAGGTGATCTAAATTCCGTATGGCATTTCCTCTGTTCAGCTCTTCATATGTCCTTTCTGGGAAGATAACAGTAATTCTACATCCTGAAACTCAACGTCGGTAAAACATCTGGAAAACTCCAGAAATCCTGAAGAGAGAAGTTCCTGCCAAAGGACGGTGTAGCCCCAACTTAAGAGCATGGACTTGAATACCAACCTGATGAGTAGAGTACTTACCCAGTTTCCATAGATGATTCCAATCTTTTCTCAACTGGAAACTAGAATAATTTTATTGTTTTCTAAAAGGTGTTGCATCCAGACTGGGGCTCTTCGGACTTCAGAGCTTACTCGTGTAATATAAAAAAGTCTAATCAAAGAAAACAATGCATAATTTGGCTTTACATTTTTAATTGACTCAATAAAGAAAAATTATGCAATACCAATTCAAAATGTACTATTTGGGCAATTCTGCTACTGATTTTTCACCATTTCTTCTGTGGGGAGATTTTAGTGACAACCTCCATAGAGAAACTAAATGACAGAGATAAGAATCACGTAAGTGAAAGGCAAATTTCTAGACTTTGGCCACAATTTGTTTTATTTTAATATAGTTACTGCATGATTGCTTGCAACTATCTTTTGAATTCTCACAAGTCAAAGATTTATCTGACCTTGGTCAATGAGCATTCACAAGATACATAATGCTTATAAAAACTGATAACAACATGAACAAAAAATAACTCTGGGAGAAAAAAGCTGATGATCTGCAGACACTATCTAGGTACTATTGATTAGTATTGGTGTGCTCATACACTGCCATTCAACAAATGTGCAAATATTGTACAGTCAGGAAATGGCAGATTTATTTTTATAGCAATGATAGCTTCTGTACGGGGGATCCAAAGCTCTTCTCCCTCACAATTCCCAAGTGAGCTCAGGTATAAGATGCTTGCTGCTCTCTATTTTCTCTGCCTACTGGTATGTAACACACTGGATGCTTTTCAAGTCATCCAGCACTACTGCTTCTTCAGATGTTAGAGATGGAATCTGTGCACCTTGGATTCTCTTGGAAGAGATGGATGTCTGACAGTTTTTGAGTAAATCCTCCTGTGGACTTGTGTCTTAATGCCAGACAAACTGTACTGAAGATAACACTGCAAATAAACAACTTGAAAATTTTGGCACCAGCAATGGTGATGTCTGGTTAGCATGGACTTTTGCAACAGGAGAGTTTCTTCACATTGGGCCTTTGATGAAATTTTGTAACCTTTATGTGCAAAGTAAAACCCTTAAATGTGATTTTACAAGGTTCCAGCTTTAAACCGTGTTCATTTATGACGATTTATTGAGGTGGAAGCCATCAGGGGTGAAAGAGGTGTAATTAATTATAGAAAAAGTCTAATAAAGTTACAATCACATGTTTAGCCAAGTTCAGATGGCCTAATGGTAACAAAACGAAATAAAAAATGTTCTCTGATTGAAAAGTTCTGCTAGAAGTTTAAGAACACCAAAGTGGGAAAATTGAAGATGCCTCTCCCGCAGCTGCAGAAACACAGTTATATTATACCCGAGAGTATACTGTGCCTTGGACAGAGAAGCACAACTCCTACTGAAGCCAACTGCTCTACATTTTCCATCTCTGTGTGTGATGGGTCAGATTTTACAGATTTACAAATAACCCCATTAAAGTTAGTGACAAGCTGCACTGATTTACACCAACTGAATATTTGGTCTGATCTCTTTCCTGTCTTGGAGCAACTGCATGACTGACTTATAATAGCTCTTGGGAACCAATTGCCTTTGTGACTTTAGCTTCTAGGCACACTGTAGTAATGAGGTCACCTTGCCCCTTTGCCCAGGGAGGTAATGGGGTACCATATCTTCTTGAAAGGGTAATGCATGTCACTTGTGGCCCACGTCTCTGCTCAGAGGCAGCAGAAAGCCTGCTTCACTGGTGGCAGTGGTAGAGACTGTGCTAAAGCTCTCTAGATCTGAAGAAGCAGGACTAGAAACCACATCTCACCTTCTGCCTGAAACTCTGAGAGTCAGGTGAGTTACTAACTCCAAACTGTACATCCATTCTGAAAGCCCTGCCTACATTACTACTAGCACCTTGTAAAGGAAAATTCAGATAAATCAAATCTGGTAGTTCCTACAGCGGTAAACTTTATAGGATAGGAGCTCCTCATTGAAGTGCAAGGTTACTAGAAGACTAAGGAAATAAACATATGATATAAAACACACTCTCTGTAGGTCCCTTTTGTGGTATTCAGGCAAACAAATGGTTGCAAGAGAAGTGAAGCCATCTTTGTCTTTTTCTTTATGGAGCTTTGTCTTTGCAGCTCCATAAAGAGTGCAGGGCCATTTGTAATGCACAAGATCGTTTTAGTAATGAATCATTAATTGACAAAGTAAATACAGCATTATTATAAGAATGCTGGAAATCTTTTTGTTCGTGTTCAGCATCCTTTGGGAACTTCTTGTACTTTGCTCAAGATTGCATCTCAGGAGGCTTTTTTTCCCCTTCAAAAAATTGGAAAAAAACAGTCATTTATTTTGAAAGCTACAAATACTTTGCAAAGTAGCTACCAGAAAGGAGATTGCTATCCCTTTTCCTTCTTTCCCATTTCTTTTACATGAAGAGTCTACAGCAGTATCAGCATTAAAAAAGCACCCGTGATTAACTACATATGCCTCAGCATGAGTCATTGCCATTTATGATGTTTGATGGGAGTCAGTATCCATTGACATCACCCTGGGTTGAAGGTGGTGCTGGGGGGATTGCACCGTAAATGTGAACACCCAAAGGCTGCTAATGTGGCACTGACTGTGCTTTTGAGGCAGTCATTTCTTGTAACTTAAATCAGTTTTACACAAAGGACACAGACTTCTTCATCATTGGTCATCTTTGTGTGGTCTCTTACAAACGTAACTTTAAGAAATATTATTTATGATGTAACCAAGATCTGCGTCATCAAGAGCATGATGCCATGATACAAAGGCTTCTTTCACTGGCCAGGTTCACATTTTCCCTCAATGTTTCTTTGTCTGCCCCACAAGCTATGAGTTTGCGTATGCATTGTGATAGATTATATCACCAGCTATCTCTGTTCTTAACAGAACCCTTGCCTCTTGCCAAAAAAAAGCTTCTAAGCTACAATATTAAAGGGTATACTGGGAGGTAATGAAAAACAGAATGGAAATTAAGTGCAGCAGCCTTCCTCAGAACCTGTCACACATTTTTAAGTAATACTTTTTATCCTTTCATAGGAGGTTATTGGAAGGGAAGGGTTCAAAGAAGAGATACGGGAGAGAAAGAGAGGATTGTTTTGATTTTGTGTACATGTAATCAATCTTCTTTTAGCTTGCAGAGCAACATTCTTTATAACTTCAATGCAGCATCCATCTCAAAGTCCTGGTTAATACTGAAGGAAAAGCCTTAACCATTTCAAAGAATCATAGATTAATTTTGGTTGGAAGGGACTTCTACAGGTCATATAGTCCAACCCCCCTGCAGTAAGCAGGGACACCCTCAACAGATCAGGTTGCTCAGACCCTCGTCAAGCCTCACCTTGAATACCTCCAGGGATGAGGCCTCAAATACCTCCTTGGGAAACCTGTTCCATTGTTCCACTACCCTCATGGTAAAAAACTTTTTCCTAACATCTAAATCTACTCTTCCATAATTTAAAACCATTGCCCTTGTCCTATCACTACCAGCCCTTGCACACAGTCCATCTCCAGCCTTCCTGTAGCCCCCTTCAGACACTGGAAGACCATGATTAGGTGTCCCCAGAGCCTTCTTTTCTCCATGCTGTATGACCCCAGCTCCCTCAGCCTTTCTTCATATGAGAATATATACATATTAATAATAAAATCGACGTACCAATGGAGGATCAAGGCTTTATTTTATATAAATATATTTATATTATTTTATATACGAGATCAAAATTATTTACTGTTAAATATCTTTCCTCTTTGCTTGAAAATGTAAAATGTACTAAAAAATCCACCTGAAGGTATTCATATCCACTTACAAACCATACTGCATGTTTTTACCATGCTAGACCAATCAGATGCAGTAAATCAAAAATATCTGTCAACATTTCCTTTGTTGAAAGACTTTAAGTGTTGACTTTTTTAACATAAATTGAACTGTTAATTTAAAGCACTATATTTTGACAAGGAGTGGGATGGTTTGCAAAACATGTTTTTCAAAACAATTCTTGGGTTTATAAAAATTCCAATCAGAACAGTTACATTAAGAGTATTCTTCTAAATCATTACACTGTTATTTCTTTTTGCAAAACTTTTAAAAGTTAAGATTTGTATCCCCATGATGAAGTTTTGAATTTCATTATTAGTCTAAGTAAATATTTATCACATAGCAAAAATATTTCACTTTGTGTATGGCAATGTGTCAAGTGAGCTTAAAAACCAAAAAAGCTGTATTTAAGAAAATCATGTCTGTAACTCTGAAACGAGCAAATCATATACTACCTCTGCATTTAGCAAAAAAATTATTATAGTTTATTTATTCCTAATAAAAATATGCTTCTGAGTTAGGTTAATTTTTATTCTGAGGAGAAATTAGTAAACACTAGAATTATGCTAGTTTCTTTACAACTTTGGTTTTGGGGATTATATTCTGCAAAAATTGGGTGAATATACTGCTTTGCATAATCATAGGTATCATTTTACCTAAAGCCTTCCGAAATCTGGTAGGTTGTACAGGCTTTCAAAACATCTTTAGTAAAACTGCAGTAACAGCCTTGAGAGCACAAATTATGTATATTGTACTACAGAACCTCCCAAATCTGCATATTGTATGTCATCAGCCATAATGTGTATACTACATATCACTGTTTTTTAATAGCAACAGTAATTTTTGGAAACAGAGGGCATGCTGCTTTAAAGTATTGCATACTAAAGAGACCTCTTGAGCAAAATTCCTCATGGACATTTTTAGTTCAATTGATCTTTTCTTTTCTTACAAATACTTGCATGTTGTAGATAAAAATTCATACAATTAGCTGTATTAGCTGTATCATTATAGCCTGTCTTTTATCAGAGGCCAAAATCCATAGGCCTACTTCATTGCATAAAATTCGTATAGTCACTTGGATTATAAAAAGGTTATATCCAAACTAGTACCTCAAACCATATTAATTTTAACATCACAGTGAAGGAAAACCAGACACTAAAGTGTGATGTTGTATTTCAAGGTTTTGGAAAGAGCTGAGTACATGTTGTCTGATGAGAAAAGCAGAACTAACATGATTTTTCCACATAAGCACAAGTAGCTGAAGCACTTTACAAGTGTAGGTATCCCCTCCCTGAGTTTCTCCTGCTGTATATATGACATTTTTGTCTCGTCTTTTAGTAACATCTGGTTTGTCAGCAGACAAAAGAGTACCACCAGATAATGTTTGTCCAATTTTAACACAGTAAACCTCAAAAGTGAGAAATTCAATTCTTCAACACATCACTGAAAGAGATCTTGGTTAAAAATATGGAAACAACAGTGCATCCTTATGGTGCATCCTTATATCTGTTAAAAAATATTTAGCCAAACTACTGCTGCCACTCTCTCTCTCTCATAACCTCCTCCTCAAATACCACATATTCCTTTCTCTGATGTTTCTGATGGACACAACAGAAGGTTGCAGAGAAGTTTAAAAATAGCCTATAGAGACAAAACATTACCCTAAAGCCATATTAAAGTTGCCACTTCTGTGCTAACAGACAAAGTTCATTGGTACCCAAGCTTGTAAACAGAACTGTCTGCTCCAAAAACACATAAACAACACAAAGCAATGCTAGCGGGAGATCCGCATGGGGAACAGATTCGGGAAGCTTCTTTAATTCAACAAAAGTTGAAAATTGTACATTACTGGTTCCTTGCATTCAGTATCACCACAACAGGGACCAAATAGCTAATGTCCATGACTTTTCAGTGATTTTCAGACTTCAGAGTTAACTTCAGAAAATTCTTGAAGGGCAGTTCACAGTTTGTGGAGATGCAGTGGCAGTATTTGTTCTCTGCAGAAGGTTAATTTTTTGATTTTGTTGGTTTGGTTTGGTTTAAAGAAAGCCTAAATTTTACATTAGAAGTTTCCTAAAGAGAATTGGCAGTTAAACCACTTATCTATTTTATTCTCAAGTAACAAAACAGGAAGTTCAAGGTTTCTCAAGAATCTTCCATCCATTTCCTTAACACGAATTACCACCCATTTCTTTCTTAAAGTTGGATTAACAGATTGAAGAACAATCTGATACATTTAATCTCTACAGGGAATAAGGGCCATATACTCAACCACCATCTGGAGATGAAGTCCAGGGATGCACTGCTGTGCTATCTAAAAGTCTCATCTGACTTTTGACTCATACCTTCCATGGGTATATTCCTTGAGATTGTTAAAGGAGTTATTTCCTTCCCTTCAAATCCATCATAAGCCAAGAACGAGTTAACAGAATGTTTTTCTTCCCTGGAAGAAAACCAGTTTGAGGTTACTTTGAGTTCAGAAACATATAGTTCCAGTAGACTGGATGCCAAAAATAGGAGGTAGCTGCAGCTGGCTTATTCCTTTTGGTTCGTCTGTGGAGCAGATAACCTATAGCTGTAAGAATAACACAGGGATGCAACTTTTTGAACAGTCACTGAGCACAGCAAGACTGTGGTGTAATAAGGGTTCAACAGAAAATTGCCTTCAAAACACAGAGTGAACAACACATGACCTTCATCACTAGAACCTACCAGCTCAGAAGCACCTGTGATCTTGCAGGTGTTTGAGCAGTCTAGCAGTGTTGGGAAAGATGAATTTTACAGAAATTCATAAGCTGGTGAGGCTGTGAAGACTGGGTCTTCTCTCTCCTGACTTAATGAAAGCCTGGGCTAAGATGATGTTCTCCCACTGTCATGTTTTAAAGAAAACTATTAGGCCTCCACCTGCATAGTTGCATAGAAGCTATCATTTTTTTACCAGAGCACCTCAGTAATAGAAAATGGTCCTCTCTTGCACTAAGCAAGCAGCACACAAATTCAGTAAAATATAAGAGACATTTCTTTGCTCCTTGTATGAAAATTGGAAGAGCTGGGAAAAGAGATGAGAAGATTCTGTTGCTGTCAGCTAAATATTAGCAAAGAAGTAAATAGAACTTCTGTCCTGGAATCAGCATTCAACACTTACAGGAACACAATAATACATAACAACGACAAAGATGTTTGAATTATTCTACAACAGTAAAAATAATTATGAAAAAGTACCATATTGGTTAACATTTGGCAGCATTAGATTAATGTTATTGTTTTAATTAGTTTCCTTTTCAGTTCTTGAGTCAACTTTGTAAAGCTTTTACTCTGTTTTGATAGACATAGTTAAAAAAAAAAAAAAAAAAAAAAAAGATGGTTTTGTTCATCTAGCTATAAACCAGCATATTAGTTTAAAAATAACTTAGGAAACTATGTCTTTCTGAATTGTGATTTTGCCAACACAAAGAAATAGCTCATATATTTATCTATCACTACAGCCTAGTTATGGGAACTAGAAAAGGAATGCAAGGATAGGAACATTAACCTTTAACAATGGTTGAGCTTTAATCTATTCTTGTTCCAAGACTCCAGTTGCACAATGGGGCTTTTTATGATAGTTTAAAATGTTTTTTCTGATAGCAGCGTTTATAGAATTAGCTTGAGATGACATCTTCTTTTCTATTTCTCAGGGTCCTAGTAAGTCAGGGGAAAGAATGCCTCTGCATGGAGAAAACTAGACAGAAGCAATCTCCATGACTATCAGGAAAATGAGTCAACCAGACATTTTGTCAAG
Organism: Florisuga fusca; assembly: GCA_038090715.1. NCBI lineage: Eukaryota > Metazoa > Chordata > Aves > Apodiformes > Trochilidae > Florisuga > Florisuga fusca. The sequence goes on from JAAWXA010000019.1 coordinate 14,420,351, forward strand.
ATTTCCAGTGAGCAAGTCAGCATTCCCTGCCATCTCTTTTCTACACCCAAACACTCACTTCAAGAGTAAATGGATGAGCACTGTTGGACTCATTGGGCAGATAAAAGCTTAGGTGTTTTTCATCCCACTTCTCACCACAGATTTCCCATTTGTTTCTTTAGGGACTTTAGCCTGAACACTTCTTGCACACTCTCACTTCCTTTCCATTTCCACTTTCCTTTTCTACTAAGAAAAGTAATAGTAAGTGATAAAAGTGATAAAAGTGATAGTAAGCTCTGAGTAGCCACCTTCATACTACATATGCACTGCCTACATAGTGCCTGCATGTTGCTGCACGTGGCAACATGAAGAACTCCATAAAAATCACCTGCTGGAAGGATGCAAGAGATCAAACAGTACAACTGAACAAACAGTACATTTTACTTTGCTTGACCTTCAAAAGAGGGTGTAAAGGAAATTGTTGTCTGAGTTCAATTTTCTAAAGTATTCAAACGCTCACTAGTGAGTTCAGTTTTTGGAACTGTGTTCAAATGATTTGCATAATAAAAAGCTACTTTTGTAAAATTGAAACCCAAGGTAATTCAGAAGATTTTTCTGCATAAAGTAGTTCATTATGATCTATATGGATTTATAAAAAAAAATAAAAATCTCTTTGAATCAGATATTGTGAGGGGGAAGTAATTTTATAGGAAGAGCTAAGATTCGGGAAAGTAACTTTAGAAAGATAACAAATAAAAAAATACCTTTGAGATCTCTCTTTTTTTCTTTCCTTTTTTCTTTTTTTTTTTTTTTTCTTTTTAAGTTAGGTCTCAGTACCAGCAAATCCTAGTCTATTTTTATGTGTAAAAATATGTAAGAATCAGGTTGTGAGTCATGAAGGATTTTTCTTCCTCTCCAAGAATATTAGGCAGCAGCAAAACTTTCTGTATATTGCAACACTCATTACTGTAGCAGCAACAGCAGGTCAGTTCCAAAAGGCTAAGCTGTACCCATGTCAGGAGGAAAAAGCCATACTTATTGCAACGTGAAACGAAATAACTTACATGAAGTTAAACAAAATAAATCATAGAAGTTATGCCAGTTAGAATAATTATTTGCATGTATGATGATTTGCTTTCAAGCAAAACAGAGCAAAGACATCTGAATATATATAAAGGTTTCGTATTTACACAGAATATACATTTGAGATTAATTATACAACATACCTTTTCAATACTCCTCAGTCATAGGATTCAGCTGGGAAAACCTGACTAACTTGTGTGCAAAGTTAGATAGGATTCACCTATTTAGTATTTGAGTTAGCAAAAATAAATGCTGGTTTTCAAATCAGCCTTGCAGAGTCACCTGCCTAAAAGACCCTTATTTTTATTCCTAGTTTTTATGTGGACAATGAAAGGATGACCTTCTTCTTTAACAAGATCACGAATGTAGAGATCAACACAGGAGAGAAGAGACAACATCTAAATTTCTATTTTTGGTTCAGAACAGTGGTGCAATTTTGAAACTCCCCAGTCATATGAGTATTAATACAAATGAGTATTAATTTGATTCACCAAGTGATTTCACTACATGTGGACTAAATTTCTTCAGGAGAAAACTGAGCTGGTTAGTTTGTTCCAGGTGTGCACCAAATTTACTCTGATTCCTACCAGGGACCCGGGGCCCAGAGGAGACCAACACTGCAGACAGCTTCAAACCACACTGACCCTGGGAACTTTCATTACAGGGGACCAGACTAAATCCAGTTCAAAGCAATCCTTCCCTCAAAGCACACCTGGTGATGACAGCACAGCACCAGCAACATCTCCTCCAATTTGGTCTCTGATTCTATTGCACCTAATGGCTTTCCAGTGTTGGCAGGCAGCCTGGACAGTGACAGATACTAGGACACAGGTACAGGTGCCACAAGAGCTAAAACACCATGTACTGAGAGGTGCATTATGAGTCTTGTACATAGAGAAGAAGGTAATAAAATTCCCAGGTTCTAATAACTTCTGCTCCCAATATTAAGCAGAAATTCCAATTTTGTATTTTAAAGATTTATAATGAAAATGGTCTTCGTCCTAATTCCCAGCTTTTTTTATCGTATGTGACCTTAACTCAGATACATGCTTTTCTTTCAAGCAATTATTTTTGTATTAGTTTGGAAGTGGAATTTGCTCAGTGCAGCTTCTGAAAGAGCATCTGTGTGTATTGCCCCATGTTTTCCAGTTTTTTGAGACCCTCTAGACATCTCCACAGCTCCTTCTTGTCCATTCCACAATTGCTTTCCACAGCAAGAGGGACATAATTCACTGACTGATTTGCCAGAAGACCATCACCAGCTGACTCACACACTCAAAGTTAAGCTGCTTTCTGTAGAAAATTTTAAAATGTTCTTATTACTTACAAATAAAAACTTTTCTACATCTCAGCACTGACATGCTGGAGACTTCACATCCATGGATCAAGTCTCTAAAAGAGAGGAGTTAATTGCCTTGATCAGAGGTAGTAATTGAGTTCTAAGGACACATATTACTGTTAATTGTAGAATTCTGTCTTATTTTACAAAATTCTGTTAGTAGAAAACAAACAAAAAAATTGTTTCTATCTATAATGCAGTACTTTATTTACTGTGCAGGACTAATTTACTGTACTCAAGGCTCAAATTGGAGCACACATAGCTGTTTTCAAATCCAGAGAAAAATACATGGTATCTTGGATTTGGTCATTAATTTTGTGACTTTTGTACTAAATAAGCTACCCAAGAAATGTCAAGATGAAACACAAATTCCTTGTAAATGTCACTGTGCTTTTACTGGTAACAACTCAAATAAGTTGCATTTAGAAACATAAATTATACAATCATGTTCTCCTTCTACACTTCCCAAGTTCTCTGGTCCTCTTCTTGGATTCAGCTGGCACGTCTTAGAATTTCTCACAGAAAGTCAGTCTTTGAAATAAAGACTTGAAATGTTTCAAGTATTTCTTGACTTTTTGGCATCAAGGGTCATCTTTTTTGGAACTGTGTCATATTTTATGAGGACATCTGTCTACACTCATATTTTGCCTAATATTTGTATATTAGGATGCATATTTTATCTGGGTTTAAAGTGTGCATACTCTCCTAATATGACTCTAAAAATATTTTCACATAGTTCCATATTTATAACCTGTCAAGAAAAAATTTGCTCACTTACCAATGTGGCTTCTGTCAGTCTTTTAAACACATCCTAAAATTAAAATAATTATTGGACTTAATCGCAATACTTCTTAACAGAGCATAGAACAATACTACATCTGAGGTTACGCCTCCAGGTGAACTTCCCTGATCAATTTTAAAAAGAAAAACCCAATCATTTTAATACCATTCATATTTCTTCTTGGGTACACACTGTTAAAACAGCCACCACAGATGTTAAAAAATCGATTTACGCATGCTGGAAGGTATCAACATAGCATGAAAATAGTATATGGGACTTCTCTATTGCATAATATTATAGTGTAATTCATATATGCAGATTTAAAATCCAACTGATCAGACAGTGAAACAATTTAAGAAAATAGTTTTAAGGATCAAGGCCTTTGGGTTTATCACTGTATTTTAACAGTGATAAGCTGTTGTTAAGCAATGCAGTTCTGGTGGTCAGAACTGTGTCATTTAATACAAGCTACATCAATTTATTTATTTACCTGTCAGTAGCTTTCCGGTCTACATTTTCAGGTATAAATTTTGGCCTCAGGAGATACCAGTTGATTCACAAGGCAAAATATAGCTCTTAAATATATAATGAAAAATTAAGTAACTCAAAAGCCCCTTTTTTATTGGTTCCCATACTCACTTTTTTTTTAACGGCTGGACTTTCTTAGTGGAATATGTCTTGCTGTGGAATAAAAGCTACCTAACAAAACCCTAATTCTCCTTGCATTCTTGAAAGGGTGCAATACTTAATGACATATTTAAGACCACAATCATATCTGTTATTATTATCAAAGCTGGAAATTCATTTGATAGTATGCACTTCTTTTCTAACTAGGTGAGGTGAAAATCACTTTGCAGCTGTTTGAAACAGTACTGTGTTGATTTTAAGGCTGGAAAGACCAGTTGCAATCAGCTAAAAAAGTTCCTAATAGATCCCAAAATATTGTCAAACCATAACATAGATTTGACAAACTGTTCAGCAGTATCTTGCATTTAATCATAATTTATATCATCATTACGCACCCCAGCATTGAAGCCCACACTGCAACATCTTGGCCAGCACTTCACTTTGCCAATATGTGTTAGTTGACTTCCAGGGGATTATTCATACTTCCTTTGTGAAGATGAGTAAGTAAGAGGGGTCAAGAGGTGATAATTTAGTCCAAAGAGTATGCTTAATGGCTGGGGGTAAAACTCTCCTTCAGATCCCTCACTGACACTGCAAAGGCTTTCTCAGCTGTCAAGGGGAGCTGGGTCAGGCCCAAAAGGCAAAATATGGTGTACAGAGCAGTCCATCTGCTGGGTTGCAACAGAAGGAAGGTCTTGGATCTTTCTGGGAACAAAGGAATTTGTTACTCCTCCTCAAAGAGTTACAGCATACTCTTTGCTGGGACTTTTAACTTCATGGGAAGGAGGTTTGCAATTTTTAAAAAAATTTGTAGACAGTCAAAAAAAGTAAAGAGATTTATCCATTTAAAAAAAAAAAAAAGTCAAAACAAACCACATAAGAGACAATGTTAGGAAAAAGCCTGTGCAGACCAGTTTTCTCTTTGAAAAAAATGTTAATTTATCCACCATCTGGCTTGAGTGCTCTGAATTAACAATCTCAGTCAAGTTCTTGAAAATAAAGCCACAAGCACAATGGGCTGGATTCTGCCCCAGTTAAGTCAACTGGAGACTTGCCTGTGACTAAATGAGAGCGGGATGACACCCAAACGGCATGGTTTAATTTCTGGAAATTACCATTTGAAAAGGCAAAAAAATGAGTAGGCTACAGACACTTCTGTGTCTGCCTGACAACATAACAGCTCTAAGCAGCGAGGCAGACCCTTCCTATCACCATGTCATGAGCACTACTCTGCTGGCAGAAAAGTGTCCTTGAAGGTGATATCAGCTTCCTCAGGAGAGAGGAATCCCAATACTGTCTCTATCATATCAGGAAGAAACCAAATTGCAGCCAAAGCTAGAGCTGAAGAAGGCAACTGAGCCTGGCCCTACCATGAGGGTCTAGAGTGGCAGGTTCACGATGCCAGATGGCCTTCTGCAAAGTTTAAAGAACAAGCACAAAAGTGGTGCAGTCCTTGTGGGTCAGTTAAGATGAATATCTTAAGTTACAAACAGAGGTGTCAACCATCTTATGCACTAATGGTGTTTACAGCTAAACCTGTTGAACTCAAATTATTTAGCAGGGCTATCCTGTATTTTCATCAGTCCTGTCATCTACCTCTGCAATACTCGGGTCACTATCATTTATATCACAGAAATTTTCTTTCTAAGCAATCCAACCAAAGATGCTCATAAATTAAGGGCAGCACTTGCAGAAGCTTTCCTCAATCTTACCATAATTCTCTAGTATTAACAGATGTGTCATCACTGCTTATACAAGATATTATATGGCCTTAAAACTACAAAGAATTTTGGTTTACGATAGCTCACTTATATCATCACCAGGTGAGGAGGCTTATCAAGTATTTACTTTAACAACCATACTTCCTGAGTGTATAAGTTCATGCTCATTGCAGTTGAGGTCAGAACCAGGAAATGTAGAGATGCATGAAAAACAATAGGGAGGTTTGTTATGATTGAAGACTGATACATAGTTCTCTTCAAGTTTTAAATGTAAATCCAAGGCAAGCCTTTTTCTTCTTGAAATATTTTTTCCAATTGTCAATAGATCAAGTTATCACTAAGGGTAATCTGATAATTAAATCAGTACTTACAGTTTTGCCAGTGTTTCCTTATTTTGAGATGAGTCAGTCCCTTCTCACTCCTATGGTGAAGGAAAGCCATGCAGAACGAAAGTAACCTTGTTCCAAGCATAAATAAACAACAAACCTGAGTTTCTCTTTGCATGAATCTAGATAAAGGATGTTATGATATTACAAGATGCTGCTGTGTGACCCAGGAAAAACCCGAAATAGTAAAGAAAAAGACATATCATCCATTACACAAGCAGGCAAGTAAATGGAAACTTCCTGGTGCTAAATCTTTCCCCAGTGAAACTCTAAGAACAAGCCCAGTCTCACAGGTAGTGCCAGTCATGGGGACAGCTGCTTGGACAAGGCTCCTGTTGTCCTAGTAAAGCCAAAGCCAGCTCTATAAATTTGTTTTGTAATGTATTGAGCTGGTCTGCTAGTTCCCATCTGATGATAGTACTATCTCATCACATAGTCCACAACATAGTCTCACCTTTCCTAGAAGACAGTTTCCAAAGTGAACTGCCAAGTTACTTTATGAGAAGAGCAGACTTGTAATCTGTCTGTTGACCTGAGGTGAAGTGGGCAGAAAACAATTTTTAGTCAGCTGAAATGTATTTCTGTTTTGGTAGGTGTTCTGCAGTAGATTGGTTTCTCCCAGTCCGGTCTCAATGCTTCAGACAAGTACCCGTTTTCATCCCTGGAAAATGATCACAGATGTAAAATTGATTTTTCTGTGGTCTTGCACAGGGTATGGGTTGTGCATGTGTGGAGGGGAACAGAGAAGAGAGTGACTTTCCTCCTTCAGATGTTACACACATGGCTAAGGTGAACCCTGACCGACTAACTGGTGGTGCACATGGTACCACTCACTGGAACTAAGATGAATCAACACAACCAGGAGGCTAACAGGTATCAAGCAAAATCATCAATTTGTTTCTACATATACATTTCATGAGCAATAGACTAATACTAAGCTGCCTTTTTACTTTCTCACTCAGCTGCTGCTCCTTTGAAATGTTGCTTAAAAAGTATGTGCTATTCATGAGGGCTTAAGATTTGCAGACTCCTGTGTTTCTCTTTAGAAATATCCATCTTTTTCAGGCAAATCAAGTAGACCCAGTATAAAAAGCTTTTACTGAATGTAGTACAGTCCTTATTAACACTTTATACTTCAGCGTCATCTGTCAGCGACAATATTTGGATCATGTAAAATTATATAATTTTTAAATTAAGGAGCATCAAAACACATCTTTTTTGACTGCCTTCTGCATTTTATTCCTTATTGCCCAAGGATCACTGTGTTGGGTTTTGGCTTATGACTGTCATCCTGGAAGATGAAAACAAAGACAGAAAAAGAGCAATGGTCAAGCAAAAAACATTTTTCTAAATGTCTCCATATCTATAAACTTTCAACATACAGGGGAAAACAAAACAAAACAAAAATAAACAACAAACACTCCCCCAAACAAAAAAAATAACAGAAAAAAACAAATTTAAAAAACAACAAAAACAAAAGCAAACAAACAAATCTGGTCACGGGGTCATTCAAGTTTAATCATTTGAATACAATTTTTTTGCAAAACTTCCTGACACTCACAAAATAAAAAATCAAGGACATATTTAAAATTTAATCAGGCAAAATAGTAGTTATGTCTTTAGTTATATTAACAGCATTTGATGAGCAGTTTCAGGGGATTGGTCAGCAAAACCACAAACTTAGTAAGTCAGAAGCCTAGCAGGATTGCTTCATCACATTAACAAACATCAAATAGGATGACTTTAGGTAGTATATGCATCCACCAGACTAATCCAAGATCTATGAGACTGATGGATTCAGCATTATTTCATCTTGATATTGCATTATGATGCATACACAGAAAAATAGCTGACAGAATGTTCTTTTTGATGGTGCAGGTTGCACAAAACAGCTGTGGTATGAGGATGGCTGACTATTTCCAGACTATGCTTTGTGAAAGAAACCTTGATTATTCTAGGCTGCTCGATGTGGTTGTCCTGATGTTATAAAATTTGCCAAGAGAACATGCTTGAGCCACAAGTTTCTGGATTTCCCAACTGTGGTCTCCCACTTAATAATACCCAGCACACCTCAGATGCTTACTTACTTGATTGCCCACTGGTAATGAAGTAGCAAGCACTCCTCCCAGTCACTTGTCCTGCAACACACACACACATATTTAATGGCAAAAGCCCTAAAACAGTTTGGGATTTAGAGCTACCCATCACAAAATCAGATGCAGAGCATTAAGCTTTTGTTTTTCCTCATTATATTTAGAGAAAAGCCACTTGCAGAACCGAAGTCTTGTTCCATGTGTGTCTTGCAAACAATACAACGTTCAGGAATGTTTGTACTCTAGACCTTTTCCTATGATGTTCTCAAAGCAAGCAGACATTGCTCAGAATTATGGAAATGTAGATTTCATTGGATAAAATGGTTTTCCCACTAGTGCATTCAACAGAGAGCAAAGGCCTGAAGTAACAAAACAAAAGCTTAATAAAGAGCATAAACAAAATTAACAGGAATTCCTTTAGGCTGAATGTTAGAATAGAGCCAAAGCTATTGAAAAGTCCGGAACCCAGACAGCGCCTGACTAGTTCACAAGTTCATTCAGAGCAGAGAATGGGGGAAATGTGGTCAGACACTTCTGTCATTTTGAAGAATATCCGTGGGACTTTGACAAACAAGATGAATGTTCTCATTCAAATTCACCACCAGTTATTTAACTTACTTCCCCTGAACGTCTGGACTTCAGCTGACCGAAAGACTGAAATATTTTATCCCACAAGCATTTCTGGTATATTGATTTATTTGCATTCTGTGCTGTCCCTTTCTCAAAGAGAGATTCCTGTTTTGAGCATCCACATTTCTAAGCAAAATAGGCTGTCAGAACACACTTGCTTTAAAGCCCCTACCATTGTGTAATTCTCCTCCATACCACCAGGATGTTTTACATTGTACACAGGGGTGCTGATGCTCTTGGTGGAAGTTCTGAACAGTGACCTTTGCTAAATAGAGACCTAAGAGAAACTTCCACTAGACTGTCTCTTCTCTTTGCTTTTAGCTGTTAAACTGCACTCAAGACATCTAAAAAAAACCTGTGTTTTCCTAACATTAATGTATAGTTCGCTGTCTTTTGTTGGCATGAAGACACTGTACATAGAAAGGAAATAAAAAGCTATATCCTATACTTTCTATCAAATTATGTCTTGTTACAATAACACTGAGGAGTCTCTAACTTTTCAGAGTATAAAATTATTATATTCTAACCTAATACCAGTTTTACTAGTAGAAGGTTCTGAGCAATGGCAATTCAGATTCATTTTGCAATACATACTTCCTTCTCCCGAGGACTTTGATCTAGATCCAGGGCTCATTTTTAAGCATCAGTCACATCCTCAGACCAGTGAATTCACATGGAAAGAAAGATTATCAGGAAAAGTTATACCACTATACCATTAACTCACAATGTACTTTTGCAGGGAGCATTACACAGACAATGGTGGAGCAGAAAACAGGTTCCCTAGCTTACTTTAGCCATAAAGTTAGTCTTGGCACTGTGCAGCACATCCTCTGTTTTTAATCTCCACAGAGGAAAGCCAACACCATCTTTCACATGGGTTTAGTGTTGTGAGAGTTCTCTTTTTATAAATGCCCAGAGTCACTTCAGGGTTGGTGCTAAATAAAGCAGGCAGCAAGAATGTAAACTACTGCCTGATGTTTTGTTTTGCTGCATATAGCCACCAGGAAAAGTGAAGTATTTTAGAATCCCCAGAGTATAAGTGGGAAAGTGTTCGCAGTATAGCTCTGCCTTATTTTGGCGCTGCAATGAAAAAGAAACATTAACCATTCTCAGACTGCACATCAGTGCTTCTCAGCCAGTAGCTATGTGACCTGGCACCAGTGTCATCTCTGAACATGTTATGATATACATAATTTTCCAGAGAACTGAGAGAATAGGAAAATCCCAGCTCAGTTATCACTCAACCTTTTGAAGGAAACCACTAGTACCTATTTCATAGAATCATAGAATCATAGAATCGGCTGGGTTGGAAGAAGCCTCAGAGACCATCAAGTCCAACCCTTGACCCACTACTGCTGCAGTTACCAGACCATGACATTGAGTGCCACATCCAGTCTCTTTTTAAATATCTCCAGGGACGGAGAATCCACTACTTCCCGGGGCAGCCCATTCCAATGCCTGATCACCCTCACGGTGAAGAAATTCTTTCTAATATCCAACCTAAACCTCCCCTGGCACAACTTAAGACTGTGTCCTCTTGTCTTGTTGAAAGTCGTCTGGGAAAAGAGACCAACCCCCCTGGCTACACCCTCCTTTCAGGGAGTTGTAGAGAGTGATGAGGTCTCCCCTGAGCCTCCTCTTCTCCAGGCTGAACAGCCCCAGCTCTCTCAGCCTCTCCTCATAGGGTCTGTGCTCGAGTCCCTTCACCAGTCTGGTTGCCCTCCTTTGGACCTGCTCCAGCACCTCAATCTCCTTCCTGAACTGAGGGGCCCAGAACTGGACACAGTACTCTAGGTGTGGCCTCACCAGCACTGAGTACAGGGGCAGAATCACTTCCTTGGACCTGCTGGCCACACTCCAAACACTTCCTTGCTTCAGTTGTCTCAGACTCTTCTATGTGTCCAGTTCTTTCACTCTCAGGAGCTGTGTTAAGTAGTTGAGGGAAAGTATGAGGTGTAAGAAATTCCTGCTTTGCAAACATGAATTAGCTGAAGTAATCTTGAAGTTTTGGTGGCTATTATAAGCTTAACATGCTGTTTCCAAATAGCAGTCCATCTTCCAGTTTTAGTGGTTGCTTTGCACTCTGATTTCATTATTTCATGTTTTGGCTCTGACAGACAGCAGGAAAAACTCTCCTCACATTTCCTGTCACAATTATCTGCAATTACTTCCTAGATCTCCATGGTGTTCTGACAAGTTCCTACCATGTTGACCAAGAAGAAAAAATTCCCTCTTGTAAATGATGTAAAAAAGTTACAGAGAAACAGAGCATTGATTTCAGATCTGTTCGGGTCAATGGGAGTCCTGTCACTGCTTTCAATAAAAACACAATTTGGTCCCCAAGTACTAAATAAACCCAGTGCAAATCAGTATATATCTGTTTGGCAGGAGAACAAGACAATTGCTTCCAGCTACTGCTATACACATAGCATATATATATGCTGCTGTTTTTGATTTTAAATTGCCATCCTCTCACCTCTCCATTTCAGACATAAGTACTTGCAAATCTAAATGGAAGCAGAAATGTATTTAACATACTTCTGTGTTGCATTGTTTATGACAACACTTTCAGCAGAATATCATAAGATCTCTATGCTAGCTGAGGTGCAGGAACTAAAAGAATTTCAATGGCATTATGGTAATGGTTCAGCGGTTTTCACATAGAAGAAGATACACTCTTCAATGACCTATTGACTGGACTTTACTTCCTTTCTCAGCCAAGGCTCTCAAAATTGTTATCTGTATATTCCCTACAATGTTCAGTCCCCAGTCTAAATCTAGAAATTCATCTGAGTTTAACAACATAAACTATTCAGATAAAACAGAAATCTTCAAATGTGATAGGAAAAATATTATATTAATGGATAAGATCATTTGGCTAGCAGTACTCCACTAGTTACTAACATCATCCTGTTTCTCTAGAACAGCTCTTGTTTTATTTGATTTTCCCCTGAAAGGGGACCTTGAATAAGCACAAAAAATTTAACTGTGCCATTTAGTGATTCCTGGCAGAATCTTAGTGGCAAACTGTTAGCGATGCTGAGTTCCCAGACTAGAGAGATGTCCACAGCATAGTTTAAAAAAATCTACTGGATATACAAAAATGTATTTGAAGATTTGAAAATTTATGGGCAATAGATAACAAGAAAACCTTTTATTCTTTTGGATTCTATTGATGCCACCATTTACCCTGTGATCTGCATTGTGCTACTTAGACTATGATCAGAACAGCAACAGATCCCTCCCTGACACCATGTGTAAAAATTGATGCATTTTAAAGAAACAGAGACAGACATCTGTAATGAGGGTGAAATTGTTATAATGAGAAGCGGAAAATTAAGTCATCTACTGCATTCAGGATTTAGTTCAATCTACACAGGGAAAAAATTAGTAAGATCATATAAAAACTGTCTTAGTTCTTTACTGCATCTCATTTTCTCTATTTATCAACTTGAATTTCAGAATACTTTAATAATGTTTCTCAGAGGATGGAGTGGGACTATTTTGCAAAGAGTCTAATGTCATGCTTGTAGAGCCTCAGTTTACAAACATTAGTTGTTTTGGGATCTGAGGCTCAAGATACCAAGCCCTGACTTAAATTCAGTACTTTGTACATGCATCTTAGTATTCATTCAATGTATACGGTATTGGATATAGAATGCAAAGATGCAATATTAAGTAAGCTCAGTTCAAAGCATAAGAAGGTACACAGATACTGAAAAGGTCTAGTAAGTTTTGGTGTTTTCAATAATGGAAAATATCAGTGAATGAAAGAAAAGACTTTATTTGAAATCTCTTAATCATAGAATGGACCTTGAATATCCCCTAGTTCCAGCCCCCCTGCCATGGGCATGGACACCTTCCACTAGATCAGGTTGCTCAAGGACCCATCCAACCTGTACTTGAACAATTCCAAGGAGTGGGCATCCATAACTTCCCTGTGAAACCTGTTTCACTGTCTCACCACTCTCACAGGAAATAATATTTTCCTAATGTCTAACCTAAAAGTCCCCTCTTCAGGTTTCAAGTTTTAATAGAGACGTGATTTATATATGAATTCAGTCCAATTTCATAAAAATGTGTGTTTTTGTGTTGAAGAAGAATTCTGAGAAAACATCAAAATGCTAGAGAAAAACTGTGAAATGATTAGATCAATATGTTGTCAGAACTGTCTCAGTAAAAAAAAAAAAAAAAACAGTTTACTGCATGCAACAGCAATTCTATGGATAAAGGCAAACACTTTGAATTGTAGTTTGCTGCTTTTCTGAGCAAAAACACTAGCACAGCTTCTATTTGACCATGATTAATACCTACCATATATTTGGCAGACTAATCTTGATCATTTTTTTCTGCAGCAGTTCACCATCATCTGCCTCAGAGATGTGTATGTCAGCACATTACCTAATGATAATCTGATAGCTGAATCTGCTGTTAAATAAGAAAAGCTCTAGAACATGATAAAGCGTCCACTTTTTCTATGTTTATGCATCTTTAAATGTTACAGGGGGCTGATTTCCAAATAAGTTCAGAAAAAAAAAAGAGAAGAGAAAGAATGTTATGTGATGAGTAAAAATAAAATGGACACATAGTAGTGAATAATGAAATTAAACAATGTGGGACATTTGTCTTCCTTAGATAATCCTTCCAGGAAATGGAAGGGGAAGGAGATGGAGATCAGCGAGGACATTGGAAAGTACAACTTCCAAATAGTCTTGGATGTTTCTCAAGGGAAATAAGGAGTTGCAGATAGACATGAGGACAAATGGCAACAAGTCTACAGGACATTTATTCCCCTCAGGAAATGTTGGAATACTATTTATGGGCAGCAAGCCAGCAGAAGAGTTTTTACAACAGCTAGTTCAAATGAGCTTAGCTATAGGTTTGGGAGTGTAAATGCAGAAATGTCAGATGAATTAAAGAACATTCACACAAGAGGCAACTGCAATTCAGTCACCAATCCTGAACATCCAGTGGTGGTATTAAAACTGGAAATTAGTTTATAATACACAGTCAAGTCTATCAGCCATTAACATTTCTTTTTTGAGTGTTCCTAAGTTGAAGCTCTACAACAGGGCAGAAGGAGGCTCACGCCAAAAGCATGCACACAAATAAAGAATTGCCAGCAGGCCAACATTATAGGGGAGGCTCTCACTTTTTCTGGGAAGTCAACATGAGTCAATGCTTCTCTGAAATGCCTGCACACTAACACACAAAATGTGAGGAAAAAAGCAGTGTTAGAGGTCTATGTGTAGCTGCAGAGCTGCAAACATATGGAGACCACAGAAAAGTGGTGGGATAGTACCCATGGCTGTAGTGCTGCAATAGATGCACATAAGATTTTTAGGAAGGCCAGACTAGGATGAGGGGAGGAGGCCCCCTTATACAAGAGAGCAGTGGGAATGCAGGAAGCTGTCTTGGGATGAATTGTGAATCAAGAGTGTGTATGAATATTAGACGTCAAACCAACTTGGGCAATGTTCTGATGAATGTCTGATACAGACTTCCTGATAGCCAAGGACAGACCTTCTCGAGATAACTGGAAAAAACCTCCTGTTAACAGGTCCTGGTCCTCATGGGAGACTTGAACCACCTCAGTGCCTGCTGGAGAGACAACACAGCAGGGCACAAGCAAGACAGAGGGCACTGGTGATAATAGCCTGGTTCATGTGATCAAGGAATCAACAAGGGAAGAAGCTCTACTGAACTTCATACTAACAGGCAGAACTGATAAGAGATGTGAAGGGCATGGGCAGCCTTGCTGCAGTGACCACAAGATGGTGGAGTTCAGGATCAGAGGGAAAGAAGGAAAAATGCAAGAGTACAAGACCCAGACTTCAGAATATCATACTATTTCTTCAGGGATATGCTTGAAAAAAATTCATCAGCTAGTCCTGAAAAGAAGAGTCTGGGAGACCTGGTTGGCATTCAGGAATAAAATGTTCAGCCTCAAGCTTGGTCTATCCTGGCAATAAGGAAATCAAACAGAGATGGCAGGAAGCCTGCATGCATGAACAGGGAGTCTTTTTGTGTGTGTCTCAAACACAAAGTCGGTATGTACAAGAGGTGGAAGCAGGGAGAGGTGACTCAGGAGGAATAAGGAGACAGTGTTGTAGTGTGCTGGGATGAGATGAGGAAAGTCAAACTCCACATGGACTTCATTGCGGTGAGGTGAGGGTTGGAAAGGGAAATAAGAAGGGTTTCTACAGGTATATTAGCAGCAAAAAGAAGACTAAGGGAAAGTGTGGGCCTACTCTTGACCGGTTCAGAGGTCTGATCATAGGAAATACGGAAGAGGATGAGGATTTTATTGCTCTCTTTGCCTCAGTCCTTGCTAGAAAGACCTGGCTTCAGAAATCCCAGATCCCCCTGAGATTCACAGGAAAGTCTGGAACAAGGAAGACTTAACCCCAGTGTTTGAGGGTTAGGTTGGGCATACACAAGTACATGGGATCAGATAAGGTTTGCATATGAGTGTTGAGGGAGCTACCTGACATATGAGTGTTGAGAGAGCCAGGCCACTCTCAGTCCTTCAAAAGGTCATAGCAATCAGGGGAGGTTCCTGAGGACTGTAAGAAAAAGAAAAGGAAAACACCAAGCCTAACTTCAAGACCGAGAGAACTACAGACCAGTCAGACTTACCCAGAACCATAGGAAGGTAATGGTGCAAATAATTAGGAAAACTCTATACAAAACTGAAAAAGACAAGAAGGTGATTTGGAGTAACCACTACATATTTATGGATGGGTATTTATGAAAGGGAAATCTTGCTTAACCTACCTGATAGTTACTTCAAAACATGTTATATACTTTCTGCAGTTCTTTCTAGATGGGCTCTGAAAAATTACACTTTAGATACCTAATCCTCTATCCCTAGAACTTGGTGCATCAGTAGTACCTGAGCAGATGTGCTGACTTTGACTGCTCTTCTGCCATATCACAGACACCACTACTGAACACGTGAGGTGTTCACCATGCAGATCAGACACCTAAATGTGGCTTCTCTGTTTTTCCTTCTCAGGTTCACTCAGACTGCTGCCTTATTCCTCTTCCCTGTCACTGATACTCTGAGAAATAGACAGTTCCCTCGCTCACAAGCTCAATTGGTCTGACCCAGATATAGCAGTAACGCATAAAGGCAGGAACATATTTTATCCTCATTTGGGGCACAAGGTGACTGAGGTACCAAAAGGACGGTTTGGTCATGGTCATATAAAATCCCATTAAAAAAAAAAGAAGTGAGAGGATCATTAGCAGAATCTATCTAGTCTGATTCCGTACTTGAAATAGGAAAAATGAGAATGCTTTTTTGTGAATGAGAAGCATGTTTTATACAAACGGGTATAAAGGAAGAGAGAGAATAGAAGAGAATGAGGAATACCAAATTGTGAAAAAAGTGTTAATGTTCAAGACACAGCTCAGCAGATCCAAATGAATCTCAATGAAGGAAAGAAATGAAAAGCTTGGAGTAGTGATGCACATCCTCTGGCACAAGAAAGATTCCACAGAAAGCAGTTGTTTCTAATGCAGCCTGATGAGAATGGCCAATAAGAGCATCACTCACCACACTGAGAAGAGCCCCAAGACACTAATCATCACTAGGAAAAATCTGAGCTCTTGTCACCATACAGAAAGGCATGAAAAGAGTTTTCAGAAAGATATTATATAGCTAAAGAAAATGTTGCCTCATGCAACATTCAAACATTCATCAACCAATTAATGTCATCACCAAAAAAAAAAAAAAAAAGATGGTGGGGGAGGGAAATGGGTTTGAGGGTATTCTTTTCTTCTTCCTCTTCTGTATTTATAGACTAAGTTTTATAAGTTTTATTACAATACCAGTCTTCCTATTCATCTATAATACTAATCTCCTGAGAAAAACATTGAAGCAAAACAAAATTGCAATCAGAAGAGAAACTCTCCCTTTCCAAAGCACAACTCTTTAGATAAAATCATAGTTAACTATGCCATATTCACCAAAAGTATTAAAAAATGCTAGCTAGATATTATTTTCTTAAAGCTGTACTAGTTTGCCAGTAATATGTTAACTGTTTGGAAAACTACTTGGAAATGCATTTTAAGAGGTTGGGTTTTTTTTCAGAACTACAAAGATCCACCTACCTATAAAATCTAATATTAGGAAAGGCTCAGAGAGATCAAAAGCCATTTCTTTGTCCTGAAATGAGTCAGGAAGTTAAAAAAATGTCAAAGCATTTCTTCAGAACAAACCTCAGAACTTCAAAGTTTCTCACAGAAACTTAGAGCACCTCACACTGGAATAGATTTATGTTGTCAGGACATTTGTCAAGATGGCAAGTTCTACCATCTGAGGTTAAAGAAGGAATGTAACAGACAAAGTGACTGTGCCACAGTACTTTGGTGTTTCTTCATCTTTCCAGAACTGGGAGGTGCCCAAGGATATAAATATATGAATTTCTGTGAAATATACTATTTGGGCTTTCTAGAATCTACAGAATGCTTTTTTTTATCTATTTGTAAATACCATCAGATAAAGTAAGTACATACAGAGATAAAAATAGTGAAAAACTGTAACAATCCCATTACATTTCAAGTTATTCTGCCATATTCATCACTGTGGTATTTGTCTGAAGCAGAAAAAGGAAGAAGAAAAAAACAACTAAAATAAAAAAACAACAGAAACCTCAGTGCCTGGAAAGAAAGTAGTGGTAGAACTTCTCATGACAATAAAGGTTTTAATATGGGTGCTTTAACCATGCATATTCCACTACAGTTTATGGAAAAGTCTATGAAAGAATCTTTTAGCTTTCCCTCAAAACCTTCATTACTGCATAATGCTATACATAGAATTGTTTTCATTTGCCAGTTTATAATTTGTGAAGCATCTGGCCCTAACAAATTGTAAAAAAATATTTCACCAGCCATGAGAACAGATTTGGAATTTAAACAGCTATAGGGTTTACATGTCAATAAAGATGTTCAGGAGTTTATTTTTATTAAACCACAAATTTCTGTCAGTGTTTCAATGTACAACCATAATTTTTCCTTCTTCAGCTGCTGTAGATTGCCTGAATGAAACATGCAGTGTACTCAGAAGGATTGCTCTGTTCAATGTTATAACCCCATAATCCAGAGATTCTTTCTTTAGAGTACCTCAAACTGCTTTATAATCCCAACCCACTGCTCTCTGAGTGAAACATTGGGTCAGTTCACTCACCAGTGAATTCATGACCAGTGAGGGGTGACTGCCATTTAACAGCATCTGGTAAACTTCACAAATCAAGGATGATTTGTTTAAAACATGACAAAAGCATCTGAGAAAATATTCTTTTCCTTGAGAAACACATTGAAGCTTTCCTGACATTCCAAGTGGGGATTTGCTGCAGAATAAGGCTCAGATCTACTTGCAGCCTACTGCAGAGACAGGAAAATCATTCAGCTGAGCTTTGAGGGCTCTTTCTGAAGTAACTCATCAAGCTCAGCTTACCCCAAAGCAGACGCCTAGGGCTCAGTTCAGTTGTCCAGGCATGGATGCCTTCTGCCAGCCAAGACATCCAGGTGGGACTGCCAGATGTGTCACGGGGGCAATGTGAAACGCAGGATATCCTGGAGGAGTCTCTGGAAGCTGAGTATGGTACTGATGGGAGAATACATTGGGACTGGTTCCCATGCATGAAACAAGGCTGGAGTGACTTGTCAGCTCATCAGCTCTCCCTGTGGCACTTACTAGTCAGCACTGACACACATGCTCCTAACTCACCTGCAGATACTTTTATATTAAGGCACCCAAATTTGTTTTAGACTTAAACTGACACCCATCCTCTCATCTATGCATGAGTTTTAGAGCTCTGGTTTTCAGCTATCTTATTGTGCAGAGATATAAACATTACTGTATCAAAAGTATGTCAGCTTTTCAGCTCTCCCAAAGTCATTTTGGAATGTCATTTCTGAAAGGCATAGAAATTAATATGGAAAAAAAACAGGTTACATTTCCTAAAGCATAGGATCAGAGAAGCTGCTGGTGAGCATTCACTGAAAATGCAAATGAATATTTGTGAAGACTGAAAATAAGAATGGTACACCAAAATATATATCAAGAAGTATTTTTTTTGTTTTTTTGTTTTTTTTTTAAAGCAATGCAAAAATCAGTGCATTGACAATGTGTAAGTCTAAAATCCAAACAAACCTTTCAGATCCACTGAGAGACCTTCCCAAGAGATTAATCTGGTGATATATAATAATAATAATATTATAGCAATGTTTTCTTATCATTTCCTAATTTTCTTTCATGTACTACTTAGAGCTGGTGATTAAACGGGACCAAGCCAGGAATTAGGGGAGCTGGTGGAGGCTGTGGGACACACAAGTCCCCTAGAGATTTCCACACCAGAGGAAAAAGGGACTGAAACACAACACATTAAGAGGAGCTGCCATGGGAGAAGGGAGATTTGTCCCTTGCATCTCAGAATCAGCATGCAAGGGCACAGGAGAAAAATGTGTTGCTCCCTCAGTAAATGTGATCTGCATTTCACCAAGAGATGGAGGAGGTGGTGTTTTCCTGTCCAACAGCCTCTCCCTCATCTGACTTTTCTTAAGCAAAGCGCCAAATCCTCCAAAAATGTAGAGGACTCTGTCTGTGACAACAGATAAACTGCTTCTCAAGCCTCCCCAGATCATATCTCAGGCCTCTCTTCTGAACAATTTCATGACAAGTTGCTGGGAGATTTGTGGAAAGCAAGGAGAGCCTTGCTGAATGTCCCTGTCCTTTGCAACCCAAGCCAGAAGGGAATGCAGAGCTGATTATTAATTGCATGATGTGTTGAAAACACTAAGGAAACATTTTTAAACCTGTTCCCTAAGTACTGTTTGAAGACTTAAAGGGACAAAACTCTGCTTTCTGCAGGTTGTATTCTAAGTAGAAGAGAGTTTCCTGGGCTATGAATAAGCCAGGCAAACAGCCAGGCACTCTGATAACTGAGCATAAACCTTATATCTGCTATATTTTTTTCCACTTCAGAATAATGTTCATATATTTTCACATGCTGAGGAATTCTAGAGAGTATAAGAGAAAGGAAAGGCACAGCAGTTTACCTCCCCAAATCTTGTCCTTTCCCAATATTCAAGAGAGCACTTTAGAAGCTCTGCTGCATTGATTCACTGCAAATTTTACATGTATTATTGAGCTTTAACCTTGGCAATCTAGCTATCAGCAATGAGGAAAATTAACGTTTATCAGAAGATGTTGTTGTTCTTGTTACACACATCCAGAAAGCTGAAGCACAACCATTAAAGCTTCCTCTGAACACACACACTGGATAAAGCTTTCCTAACCACAGCAGGAGATCAATTTGTGTCCTTAAAAAAAACAAGTTACTTTCCTTATCTTATCTTGAATACCTTGCAGCATTATGAATGATCTTCATTACACAGCTCTCTTTACACACAGGTTCATGAATACGAAATACTCTGATTAAAGTAACACTGAAGTTCTATACAGATTGATCTCTGGGGGTAGCTCCATCCAAGCTAATGGACTTGCAACAGGGATCAGTTCTGCCTGCTGTGCAGAGGCACTGCCTGACATAATGCATACAACCAACAACTAGATGATGAAGTGGCACAGTCTAAAGGAGATTCAGCTTTCTGGGGTGAATCCGGGTGAGCATCGTGTTACAGCTACGAAAAGCCATACATGAGTTAGCTTGAGGGAAAGCAGTTTCACTGAAACAAAATAGCCCTGCTTTCACTAAGGCTGAAGCTCCAGCTATTTTATGTTTCCTCCTTAACCCACTCAGTAATTATTGTGCACATCTAGCCAAAGCAAGCCATGACATTCCCAGGCACAGAGAGGAGCATGCCAGGTCCCCATCCAGCGCAGCATGAGGACTCTTCTGTGCAGTGAGTCAGAGGCTGCTTCTGGCCACATCTGCCACTTCCATTGTCCCAGGACAACCCTTCTGGCTGCTGGTATCAGGCTGGCCCTTCCCAATGCTGAAGCAAGCGAGAAAGAAGAGAGTAGATGTGGCAGATCATAACCTATGGCCAAAAGGTAACATTTTCAACGTGAAGAGGATTAATCTCATAATAGATGACAAGTATAAGAACTATTTCTCTGCCAGCAAGGTTCCAGGGAGTAGCTGTCATGGAGCAAAGCAGGATCTGACATGAGCTAGAGGTAGCCAAGCAGTTCACGTGAAAAATGAAGGCAAAAGT
Organism: Florisuga fusca; assembly: GCA_038090715.1. NCBI lineage: Eukaryota > Metazoa > Chordata > Aves > Apodiformes > Trochilidae > Florisuga > Florisuga fusca. The sequence continues at coordinate 14,441,179 of JAAWXA010000019.1, forward strand.
CCAGGCTGTCTTTTTTGGTGGGGGCAGCTTCACAGTGAACAAGAGTCAGAATCACCTTTTGCAGCCACAGCAACCAAAGTAGGGCCACAAAGTCTCTGGCAGAGCAAGAAAAATGGCCCTGCTGAGTATGGTAAGGAGGTCTAACTAGAAACACCACATTCTTTTACTGAGTGACAGAGTAAAGGCAGATGCCCAAAGATCAGGTCCTGGATCTTCCAGCAAATCTGGCAAGCTCACTAAGTAGATTGTTATGAATTTTGATTTTGGCAGCCAATTTTATCTGATTGTTTTGGTAAGTCTGAGACCTCCAAAGTGCAAAAACCCAGCACGAGATCAGATATGAATTGGGATTTTTTTTATCCAACTTTTTCTCCAAGCTTCAACACCAATCATTCTACTTACAAGTGCCAAAAGTTGTTAACTCATCAATGAATCAGGGCTCCAAAAGATCAGCTCTGTGCATTGACATGGGGAGTTTCTTTAAACATTATTTGAAAAATGAAAAATGAACTCCTGGAAACCATGGATCATGAATCCTTCCCAAACTTCAGTCAAAGAATTATTACAGTACTCTTAATTTGCATTATTGATAACAGCTACTTAACACCATATTAATGGAAAATAAACTGAGTTATGATACTCCGTGTCTTAAAGAGAAAATACAGAGAGCATAAAACATTTCACTTTTTTGTCATGTACCTGAATATTATCCAGAGACAGAAGAATTTTTATCTTGCTCTTCATACTATGTTCATGGCTTATAATTTCCAGGGAATGCCTACAAAAATATTATTAAAGGGGACATCAAATTTTTGATAACACAAATAATTATTACTCCGTTTCAGAGATGAGAAGAGCAAATTGCTGTGAATTAATGTTTCCCTGCTCTTGTAGCATACAGCAACATGTGAATTTTGTCCTAATTCAACAAAAACTTTTATCTGTTAGGGGAAAAGGAAAGAATAGAAAGATTATGTTATATTTGCCTTAAAAATATGAAGCTGCCATGCTTACTAAATGGCTACTACTGCTCTGCACATACACCCAATCTCCCTTATGTGATGAGAAACATACTTGTAATTTTTATTTTCATAGCTGAGGGAGTGCCCTGGTGGCACGTACAACTTTGCTATTTATTTGTTTATACTTTAACACCAAAAAAGTTTTTAATCTTAGGACATAATATTACCAGGAAAGACTCAGCTTTAAGCCTTACGAAGGGATTTTCTTTTTCTTTTTTTGATATCAACTGTTTGCTTATAATGGGAAGAAAATAAAACCAGCTTCCAAAAGTTTGGAAAAAAAAAAGAAACAAATGAAAACTAAGTACAATGATATGATATATGATATAATACGATATGATATATGATATGATATGATATGATATGATATGATAAGATATGATAAGATATGAACACACTTAGAGCACCCAAAATCCTGTGACACCCTCTTGGTGTGCTGAGCACTGCAGCTTTGACAAAGATAGGATGAGAAAAACTGAATTTACATTTGACTTCCAGCTAACAGGGCTGGGCACTGTTCCATGTTTATCACAGGTACTGATGCAAGAAGTAGCTCCCTACTGATTTGAGGAAGTTCAGAAACATTTCCCACAGGGAAATCCTCAAACACTACATCCTCAAAAGAGAATACATCTACCACCAGAGCAGAGATACATAAGAAAGACAAAGAGAATGGCAAGAAACTGAGAAAAGAAGAGGGGAACACAGTGTTCAGATGAAAGTCCAAAATCTATCCAGATGTTCAGAACTGACAGTGGACTGGAATATAAAGTGAGTTTTCATTCCCACAGGAAGAGAATAAATCAGCTCCAGCACTAAAGCAACTCATCCCTGTTTCTCCCAGGACTCCTTTCAGAGTTGTCATGCTTCCCTGGGCAGCGTGCTTCATTAGCCTTACTTTTCTCTTCTCTTCTCTGCTTTCTCATCTCATCTAGTGCCAGACCCTCCTGTGTCTCCATATCTCCTGGCGTAACTAAGTAGCTTGCATCCATCTTCTGACTTATCCTTCAGCTACTATATGTCTCCTTGCTGTGTGCAAACCTCTCGACATCACCAGCAAATAAAGAACATGAAGCAGAAACTTGAGCTCTGTGGAGCCCTGTTTGTTTTGGCTGTCACTGTAGTTTTTATTAATAAATGCCTCCTGGCAGACTAGACTCCATTTATCATGCCATACGTTATCTAGCTTATGTTCCTATACAGTATTTATTACAAAATCTAAGTTGTGCACAAAACTATTTCTCTCTGTCTTTCCAGGCAGTGAGAAGGGTGGTTATGTTATTCTAATGAGCATGCTTGTCTTATGCTATTATTGAGAAGCCTTGGTTAAAGAAGTGTTACTTGTATTTTATTTTGAAAATACCAAATTTGTGGTTTATGTGGTCATTTCCCCTTGGAGAGGGATTGCTAATCCATCTACTCATTAATAATTCTCCGACTTCTTTTTTTGCTCAGATTTCCCAGTTGTGGATTTTTCCCAGGCCCCTTTCACTGCTTCTCTTTCCATCCGTGCCTGTCTGATAGGTTTGATGCTCGCTTTCACACATCACATGCTGTAATCAAGGGGGTTGCTAGACTAGCCCAGCCAAAAAAGGAAATGTTCATTCCCACACTTGCCAGCACCTCCTTCAATATTGCAACTGAGGCCCAAGTCTTGAAAAATCCTGTTTAGGATTACAATGAAATCTCGAGAGAAAACATTCATCTAATCTAATTTGAAGGCATGAAAAATTCAGACTAGCTTCAGAAAGAGTAGCCTAATATTATGGTAGTTTTCCAAATGAAACTTCTGCTTTTAAAAAAAATCAGGGTGTATCTCTTAACTGGGGTCTGATCTTTTAGAAGGGTGAATACATTTTTGGGACACCAAAGTCAAGTTGCACTAAGCAAACAAGTGAACAGGTCAGTGTAAAACCTACATTTCTGCACAGCTTTACCTCTACTGGCTATAATGAGTGAAAAGCGCAAAGACATCTGATGATTATCTAATGCTAGTAATGACAAAAATTAAGGAAGACTACACCTTTTCTAACCTCAGAAATACCTGCATTTGCAGAATAGCAAGACCTAGATTTGGCTGGAGAGGGCAAAGTTAGTGGATGCTGCATTCAGGGTATAAAATACCTTTTCTTAACATGAAGCTGTGTACCATCTTGTTCTTCTGCCTTCTCAGAAGAGCTTTAGTACAGGTACTGTGAAAAATACTGTCTTGAGTAAGTTTTACTATTCTAAGACAGCTTGATAATTTTAGTGTTTACTGTCTCGCTTCACAGGTCCTTCTATTCACAGTGATTTATACAAAGTGTTCTGGTTTGTATCTCTCACAAACTGTTTTAGTACTACACGAGGTAAACAGAATGTCATCAGATTTCCAGTAGTTCCTGGGTAATTTTCTCCAGTTATGTAAATGTTTATCTTAATTCTACTTCTTCCTTTGCACTTTTAAAAAATATTTTTGCTCCTTCTCTGTGCTGAGCCAGTGTGATAACCACTACGCAGAACTGAGACAAAAGAATACCAGGGCTGGATGCCAGGGAGCAAGGCTGCAAGTACCCAGCCAGCAGGATAGTCTTTGATTGCCCGTAATCTGAGCAGGCATAAAGCAGAGCAGAGATCCTGTTTAGCTTTATTACCCAAAACCTCCAAAAACACCTAGTAGAAAGCTTCAGCGAGGTAATATAGCAGTCTAGGTCCTTGTGTTTACATAGTAAAACTATTTGTCCTGTAAACGTGTTCACAGGTGTGCCAGTGCCTAAGACTCAGTAGAAGTTTGGAAAAAGACTTGATTCCCCTGATTTTCCCACCATCTAACCTGTGTTGTGTTGTGTTTGGCAAACAAGTTTCTGGGGAAAGGGAACAGCATGCAAAGTGCTGGAAACAATACCATTTGATATGCTTAAGTTAATTAATAGTAAACAGTTCATGTCGACAATGTTTGCATTTATCATGTTTTCTCTCTTTAGCCACTTGAACTGAACTATACAGAAAGCACTTTAGAATCTACTACGTGTATTAAAAAATCAATACTCTTCCAAATAAGTTTAAGTTTGTCCACGTGCAAAGTTATTGATAGGTTGGGTATAGTTTCCATAGCCAAACAGAGAATCTAATTCAGCAAAAGACACCAAAACTTCGGTACTAGAATACTTCCAGACTAGCTCTGCTTTATTTCCAGCTAAAAAAAAATATATTTATATATATATATACATATATATATAAATAAATTATAAGATATAGAACCAGATAACTACAGAAATCCACAGTTTTCAGTGGACGGAATTCTGAAGATAACTACTTTATTTCAACAGACTTTGAAAAACACTAAATAAACAATTCAGCTTATGAGAGTCTGACACATTAATCTTTCAGCTTGGAAAACCAAAATTCTGTTTGCTTCAATTATAAAGCTCCTCCTCCTACTCTTCCTTCTATCATCCATTTGGACACCCATCTGCTACCAGTTACAAACTTGGTTAGAGAAATGCACTTACTTAAATAGGCACGTGTTTTAATAGCACAGATAAATTCCTCCTTAATTGCTCACACCTTCTCTGTTAAGCTTCTAAATATGGATAAGCCAGAAGCCTTCTCGGATTTGATAGGATTTGATGGTTTGTTTCTTCAAACAGTCACGCAAAGCATGAACAACTCTCTCTCCTATGACTATATAAAGGAGCATAAAGACAAAGGGACTAATTCCTAAACTAAGTTTCTACATATTTAAGAAGTTTTCATTTTATTTTCTGAATAGCCAAACTCATCTAATCATCCAAAAGTCAGTAGGTACAGTAGCACTCAATACTGGCTCATCAACCAGCAGCCACAAGAGGTAAGATGCTGCTGTTTTCAGCGAGCGAGTCTGGAATCAGGGACTCTCTGCGTATGACTTATGCTGATGTAGAGCAAATAAACTGCTCAGCCTGGATGAACCAAACAACCCTGTGGTTTAGTTTACATTGAGGTGAACCAGAAGAACAGTCAAGCAGAGCCAAGTCAGACTGCAAGGCTTTGTGGGCCAGTATGATAGGCAGGCAGCTGGGAGGCAGCGCACGGTGCCATGTCCCTCACCCAGGACTGCACTTTGCCCAGATGGCCAGAGGTTGCATCTACACAAATGCTCTTCAGTAATGCAGTCATCTGCAAAGAGAAGTAGCTATAATCTACAATTAGAAAGGACACTTCCTTCCAGAGTTTTCCTGCACTTCTTGGTATTCTAAAGCATTTCCGTAACCCCAGAGTGTTTACTGCTTTGGTTTTGTCTTCCAGAAGTAGAAGTTGTTCAGCCTGAAGAAGAAAAGGCTCCAGGGGGACCTAATAGCAGCTTTTCAGTACCTGAAGGAAGACTACAAGAAAGCTGGAGAGGGACTTTTTACAAGGGCTTGTAGTGAGAGGAAAGGGGATGATTATTTTAAACTAGAAGAGGGGAGATTTAGGTTAGAGATTAGGAGGAAATTCTTTTGTGTGAGGGTGGTGAGACACTGGAACAGGTTTTCCGGGGAAGTTGTGGAAGCTTCATCTCTGGAAGCACTCAAGGACAGATTGGATAGGGGTCTGAGCAACCTGATCTATCAGGAGGTGTCCCTACCCACACAGGGGGGTTGGAACTGGATGATCTTTAAGGTCCTCTCCATCTCTAACCATTCTATGATTCTATGAAGTAACAACCACAGAAAATGAGAAATAAGGTATGTAGTTGGCCTTCCCAGGTAAAATGGTTGGCTGAAGCAGATGCCAAAAGTTATTTATGATCCTCACCATAAGGCCAAGAAGAGGTTTTCCAAAAATGTAGGACTGAAGTTAATCTATATTTTGTTTCCTTCAGCAGCAAGATTACTGCCCCGCTTTTGTTGTAATACAGGCTTTGGCCAGGGAAAAAATGGCAAGAAGAACTGGCAACGGCATGGACAGAGACACAGACGCAAACAGATTTAATTTCACACCAGATCATTTCCACAAATTTCAGAAACAGTAAAGAAAACATGAACAGTATTTCCACTGAGCTTGATATGGAACTTTCTAGACCACCTCTTAGAGGGAATAATATCCAAAACCTCCTTAGGTCTGAGCTGAGCAAGTTCACTGGAAGTTAATGGGACTCAGTTTTCTAAGCCCCCTAAGCATTTAACAAAAAAATCTTACAATATGCATGTTTCTGCCAAAAGGAATCAGTTATTTCTAAAGACCAAGAATACGTTGGAAAAAAGGTAACTTGGTTTTCAGTTTCAGCCTGAAAACTTCTTCTCCTGCACCTGGCACAGTCTCTCATGTCCAGGAAAAACAGGTTTAAAATCTTATAGTTTTTTCCAGTACCACCCTGAGCTTTACTACTCACCAGCACAAAGATGGTAGGTTAAAAAAATAGGTTAAAAGTGCTTGAAAAGAAGAGATCTGACAAATAAGTCTGGCAGCAGAACTTGCTTTTCCTTTGTTCCCATAGAATTATTTATGGCCTTTCCGGCTCACGTAAAGACAGACACATGCAAACCGTATGTAGCCCCCAGTTTGTGGACTTACCTCACTCATATACCATGTCCTCACAACGTGCAGACCTCCAAAGAACATACCTGAAGACTTCAGATAAAAGGAGATGCCACAGCCACATGAAGTAAATGCAGAATGGCACTGTCTCACCCATGCAGGCAGCAAAATCTCTTTTGCTGCTGGAGAGAGGGAAAGAGGACCCAAAAGATAGCACGTCAGAGAGATGAATTAAAATAATTTAAAAAAAAAAGCTGAGCACAGAAAGTCTTGGAAATTTCTGAAGTTTCTAAGGAATGAAGGGTTGAGCGTCCTGATTGAGGTTAAGCCTCCTGCTTTAGGTTAGAAGGTTACTGTCACCTCAAAGGGAAAATGCATTCTAATATTTTGCACACATAAGAATAATCAGTGAATCATATTGAATTTATACACATGAAAGCATCACCTTTAGTATGTGTTTTTCTCCCTAAGCAATCCAATTTTCAGATCAAACACACCTTGGGTTATATTCTGAAGCAAAGGACTAGGATCTTCTCTCTCAGTGTTCCTGCAACAGAGTATTGATGCTTGAGGAAACATTCATTCATTGATGGCACTAGCCAAAAACAGCACAAAAATCAGGGGGACCACCACCAATAGATTTTTTTACTATCCCTGTCCCCCAACAAAATCATAAGTTTTAGTACCAGCATTCCTTTCTAACAGGAAAAAAAAAAAAAAAAAATTCCATTTATTCATAGGAACCTCTTTTATCTTAAGTCAGTACAATGCTGAAAAGGTCCAGTCCAATTTAGGGCTTAAAAGGGTGGGACAGAGAGCAGAAATGCTTATCTAGAATCCTATCATCTCTTCTTCCACCCCTGTTTAAGTGATTAACCCTCAGGGAATGTTTTAAGTCCTAGGACTTTATCCCTTAGATAGAGTTACTTGATGCTTTCGTGGAGTGAATGCTTTCATTACAATTATTTGCAAAGAGCCTACATGAAACTATTGCACTTTCATGCATAAAAAGAAAAAACAGTATAAATAATATAAAGCAGTATAAATAAACTAAAACCAAAATAAGATACCTTAATACAGGTACATATTTTACTTGATTTCAAAATTTCAGGATTTAGAGCTGAAATAGCTAAAACTATTTTCTTCACAGTTTGTGTTTTAAGTAACCATGTTCTTGCTTGCGTTAAAAATCCCAATCACTTGGTTTTCAAAATGGTCTTGCTTGGTAACATGGTTATTTTTACTTCTAGTTTTAGGAAAAGAAAAAGAATCTCCCATAGATTTTAGCCTAAATGTGGGGAGCTTGAAACCAGCTACATCTAATGGAAATGCTAGGAAAAGGTACATATCAAACCCACATTCTTTTACCTCTTTCCAGCCTAAAATAAATCTTCTGCTTGGACTCCTCACTGCTCTTGCTCCCGACGTGGGCAGCCCATTCAAAAGCAGCTACTCAGCACATCACATGCACCCTACCCCTTGCTGGTGGCATAAATCACCTGTGTCAGCAGAGGCAGGAGGGAGGGATGGAGGGAGGGATGGAGGGAGGGCACCGCTGCTGTGTGTGACTTCCCCGGGCAGCGTGCGACCTGTGCAGTAACTCGGGTACCTTCTCCTTCTCTGGGTCCCAGTGTGAGGGAGGTTGAGGGAACACGGCCAGAGAATCTCTCTATTTCAGCTATTCTTGGCCATCGTGGGGCCATAGGAAGTGTAATGTAATGCTGTTCTAAATTTATGTCTCAGGCTGGACCGAGATTAGGGGAAGATTTTCGGTCTCCTGCTACGTTTTCATCTCTGTTTCCTGGGGCAGGGGAAAGGGAAGGGAGAAACACTGACTAACAGTTCAATTAGTTTGACCTGAGGAAGGCAGAAAATGCAGATCTTCCCAGCAGTATGTGTAAAGACAGATATTTAATAGGTTACTTTTGTATTTAATGGGAGTTTCGGCATCGTCTGTTTAATCCTCCTCTGCAAGACACTTCTTCACCTTGCTTCGAAATTAATCCATGCATAAGAACCAAGAGGAGATGCAACTCCGGAAACTCCCAGAGGATGAATTCCAGTGACACAAGTCAAATGAAATTATGTGTGTTTAAGAACACCAGTTCAAATATATATTGATTAAATTAATCTATATCTCCCCACAACTGTAAGTACAAAAACATTAATTCAAGGTGAAGCAGCTGTCTGTCAATAGCATGTTATCTGAAAGGGTTAATTGTGAGAAAATGTTATCTATGACCAACAGGCATTTATTTTCTCAACCTTGATGGTGTTTAAGTCAACAATAACGGGTTCAACTTAAGCAGGGGGTCTGGATAATCCTCATGGAAAGAGTGCTACACACCGGGGATTTCCCATTAAATTGGCCCTGACCAGGCTTTGGAACCTGAATATTCACAAATTATTTGGACAAGGTGATATGTGCCAGGATTTATAGAGAGCTAGAGAGAATCCAGAGATGTATGTTTAATAATATAATGAACTTTGAAATTTATTGTAACTTTAATATTGAAGGATTTAAAAAGCAATTAAGCTGCTTTAAAATAGCAAAGAGTTTATGGGACTGGAACAAACAGGCCTAAATCAACATTGGTTTGGAAGTCTAGTAAGGACTAGAACTATGGGAGGTAATTCAGGAACAGATGCATCAAATTAATTCCAGTAATACTGGAGTGTTAAGAATGGCAACAGAAGCCAGCTTTGTTCAGTAGAATGGAAAAAATAATCATCCATTCTCTCCCTTTCCGCCCCTAAGGAGCTGGATTTTCCCGGCACAGCCATTCATTGGTGGCAGCAGATGCACCAAAATGTCTGGCACCAAGAAACTGAAGACAAATAGAAAACATACATGGGGGAAACAGAAAGCACGAAAAACACCCCCACATTAAAAAAAAACCCACAAGTGTACATAATTCAGAGAGGTGAAGCTGTTTTTCATGTTTTACAATGAAATTTCAAAACAGATCTTGCATTTGAAATAGTGAAGTAATGGTCAGTACAGCACAGCTAGAACACAGTAAAGGTTAGGAATAGTGCTCCTCTGAGGGCAGAAGCAATTTAAATGCCCCCAAGATTAGTTCTGCAGATGTGACACCTTCCCACCACTTTTACCTTCCACCAGGCTCAGTTCTCCAGGTCAGTCTGTGCTTCAAAGCACCCAGTGATCCCACACTCTGGGGATATATACAGCCCATTGACTTGGCTTGCTGAAAGTTAGTTATCTGGGTAATGAGAAGATGGAGACTTCTAACAACTGGAATTTTCATTCAAAGGTCCCCAGTTCCTCCTCACATTTACTTGCAAGCTACACTGAAACTGCTTCTCAGGTTATTCATTTACACCACAGCAACAAGTGTGTGGAGTCACACAACAAAACTAAGAGGCAGTTTAGGAAGAAACCAAAGAGGATTATGCCTCAGAGGCTGGTGTGGAAGTACAGCAGTTACTCATTGCAATTTCTAGTCACAACTGGAAGTGGATGAGCAAGTCACAATTTGTTCAGCAAATTTATCACTTTTCTCAAGAATTGTCTGCGAACAGACTGTGACTTTTATTAATTTGTCTCCAGTTGGCAAGGGTACACCAAATATTTTATGTGAATGAATCCTGGCCAAGGGATTGCTCACAGACTTATGTCTGTTCTAATTGCTTCAATATTCCCGCTTCAACATTAAAGAAAGCTAAGGAGGCTTCTATCTCACCCTAGATACAACAGATACAGTTTCATTCCTAAAGTAATGAGAAATTTACCTTTTAGTCACAAGACGGTCATAGAAATCTTCCCCTCATTTAACACAAAGCATAGCAAATCAGAAACAGATCTCTGGCACTGACAGAAAGGCAAGGAGGAAATAGAGAAAATATTGATTAATGAGATTTATTTGTGCTGCGGATGGCGATCAAAGAGGAGCGAATCCAGTGCTTAGCACTCACCACTGCTTTTAAGACCAAAATTTCTTTGATGTACAGCACAGTATCCGGCCATTATGGGAATTAATGAAAAAGCCATGAGAACATCATTATTAAAGGTTTAAACTGAACAGTTTCAGGCACCAAGAACATAGTACCAAGGTTTTTGCTTTTTAAATGACCAGCTGGTGAATAAATACGATATATTAAGTTTCACTATTATTTGGTTTAGTAAACAAAGCCTCTTGATGCAAACAATAGTATAGCTTCCATATAGAACAGAGCAGCCTGCATATTTTCAGTCACTAAGCATTAAGCACATAGAAAAAGACTTCCAGAACAAAGAAAAGGCTCCTTAGGAGCAGAGGGGCTGAGGACTGTGGGGAAGCTACACCACACTCAGCAAGGAAGCAGGAGCAGCACTCCCTATGTGTGTAGGGAGGATTTGGAGCCTTGCACCCTTGCCTCCCAATTTCTCCTTGCACATCCCGGCTCATCTCTCCTTTCTCTCTTCATGTAAAGCTCTGAGCAGAGGCTGAGATTGCCCATGGAAGCTGCTTAGCCCTCCAGAACTAGCTCCAGTCCTCACCATTGTCACCTTCCCTGTCCCATTGCAACTGATGATGACAAGAGCCCAGTACCCTCAGCCCAGAAAGGACCACTCCCTCTGCTTTTTCCACCCTTTGTGGCTCTGTAAAAGTTTTCTTTTCAGGAAGGGTGAAGTTGGGGCTTCTTACCAGCTTACACAAAATTTTGCACAAAAAAAATTTACACACACACACAAAAAAATTTGCCAAGGCTCAGCTTAGGCAAGGCCATTGATGCCATGAGAAGGGGCAACAAACCAAAGGAATGTCTCCATAGGGTTCAGCTAGCAGTGGCTTTTGCCACCTGGGAAGGCAGGACAAAGCATTAGCTTTGAGTGAGAACTTTCACCCACACTCAGTCTCCTCCAGGAACTGGGAAGATCTCACAACCCGCTGCCTTGCCAAATGCATGAGATGATCCCACCCACAGCCCTTATTCATAAGCTGACCATGCATCCGCTCACTATAAAAGACCTCACCCACCCATTTGGGCATTTATCAGGGCAGTGGTGTCCTTCACCATGCTCTCTAAGTGTTCTGACACTCAAGTTACATCAAAAAGCAAATAATTACTTTGAGAGATGCTATGGAGCAATCTAATCTTTTTTTTTTTTTTTTTGAAACCTATCTACCAAGCAACAGAACAAGGTGCAGAAGACTGATACATATTTTAGAGCCTTCTGAAAGAGGGATTTTTGAAGAATATGAAAGGTTTAAAGGTAATTGAGCTTAAAATACTCCATATAAGAACAGATTTATACTTTGACCTTTCTAAAAAAAAAAAAAAGGGTTTCATATGTAAAGTGAATCCTGTTGTAAGATAAAAGTTTAAGACTGACAAGCCTTTTGCCACCTTAAAATTTACTTGATAACACCTTAAGTTTTGCTTCCTCTACTGTTAATAATGGAGGACTTTTCTTCCAGAAAAAGAATCTCCTTTTACACTACAAAGTTATTGATATGAAATTCCAAAATGTACCTTGCCAAAAAAAACCCCAACAAACAAAAAAAAAACATTTTGAAGAGGACCCATCCTGCTTGTCTAACAGTATCACATCTTTGCCACTTTGAATTCCTTTATCACCAAAAAAGAGGGAGGGGGGGAGAGGGAAAGGGGAAAGGAAAGGGAAAGGATAAAGGCACATGAGGAAATAGTAAGAACTCTTGTAAATCAAACCTGCTTTTTAAAGTATATTAGTTTCACAAAAACGAGCTCAGAGCTCATTTGCCAGACTGCTTGGGTAAAGATTGGTCCAATGGTAGTGCATTCTGTTAGGACTAATGCTAACTTGCAGACTATGAAGATCATATGTGGAAGTTCATATAATGAACTAAATAAAATGCACTACAGCACATTGCACTCCACAGCAAAATGTAGAGCAACAGCATCCAAAGGCTACCAAAACATTTGACTAAAATAAGCTCTTCAAGCACCAATTTCTCCTGAAGTTATACCTTGAATATGTTAAACAGGGCTGCACAAATTGTCGTTCAGCATTTGAATCAAAAATGCTTCTCTGAAAAATCTTCTCATAACAAAACTCTAGAAAACACTTGAAGTATCTTACTGAAAGAGAGAGAGAAAGAGGAAGAAATCTGTTTTGTGTCAAATGAAACATTCCCTATACTTGAACATGAAATCTTTTCTTTGAGGACCAAGAAAAACAAAGCAAATAGTTACACTTGAAGTTCTCATGATTGCTTCCCTTTCACACAGAAACAGAGGAACTATAGGATATGTCCAGGATACTGAAGACTGATGATTATTTCTGTTTTCCTAATCAGATGTGAATGCTATCTTCTCACATTCTCATCTAATCATGGGTCACTACTGCATGGACAGTTTGTGTCAAGAAGGTTGTTTTGTTTTGTTTAAATAATTAAATGTTCATCAGGGAAATAGAACATATTATAAGTAAAATATATTTGGCTTCCTATTGCAGTAAGTAAATTCTGCCATTGATTCGTTCAGTGAGTATTCAGTATTGAAATGGAATATCTCTAGCAGGGTGACCAGCCACATAAAACTCTAGGATTCATCATTGAGGTCAGAAATCTCAGGGGTGGAACTGATATAAGCCCTCCCTACATGTCTACTTCTGTCTCAAGGTTAGTAGAGTAAGGAATAAAATGTTGCAACCCTAGGTTCCTTTCCCTGCTGTCATGGTATGAGCCTGGACAATACGAAAGGACCACATGGCCACTCACTCCCCCTCTGCTATTACAGGACAGCAAGGAGGAAATCCACCTAGAACCTTGTGGGTAAAGAAAAGGGCTTTGAAGTTGTCACCCACCAGTTACGCTCACGAGCAAAGCAGACTCAACTTGGGGAAAAAAACAATTTATCATTAATCAAATCAAAACAGGGCAAAGAGACAACAAAAATCAGAGCTTCAATACTTTTCCCCACCCCTCCTTTCTTCCTGAGCCCAAAGTACTTTGTTCTCCATCTCTCCACCTTCCTCCCATAGCAGCACAGGGCAGGGGCAGGTTACAGTCCATATATCACAGGTTGTTCTCTGCCACTCCATCCTCTTCAGGGAGGATTCCTCACAGTCTTTCCCTACTCCAGTGTGGGGTCCCTCCCACAGGAGGAAGTCCTTCATGAGCCCCTCCAGCCTGGGTCTCTCCCACCAGGCACAATCCCTCAGGAGCAAACTGCTCCAGCACGGGCATCCCACAGAGCTACGGAATGCTTTGGGAACAGTCCCCTCTATGGCTGTGATCTTCCCCAGGCTGCAGGTCTGCAGATGCTCAAACAGGGCACCCTCATGGGTGGCAGGTCCACAACACCTGCTCCATTGTGGTCCTTCAGGATCTGCTCCACTATGCTCCTCCATGGGTGCAGGGGACAGGCTGCCATCTCACCACAGGATATAGAGAAAAATCTCTTCAGACACCTTCTCCCTCTCCTTCCTCACCGGCCTTGGTCTCTCTGCTCCAGCACTGCTCTCCTCTGCTGTAGTTCTCTCCACATGTGGCTTTCTCTCACCTCCCCCTTCTCCTCAGTCTTGCTCTTAATTACCGTGTATCTCCCCTTCTTGAATACATTAATCACAGAGGAGAAATCATTTTGTTCACTGATGTCCCGAGGAGGTCCAGGCATTTTAGAGCAGGGAGAGCTAATCAGAGCTACTCACATCAGACACCCCCCTGAGGGACCCCTTCCCTGATGTCAAAAACTACACTGCATCAACCCAGAATACCTGCCAAGATTAATTTCCAAGATTATAAAAGGTACAGATTAAGTTTTCTCCATGATTTAGCTAGATCTTCTCATATCTTCCATCTGAGGTATTAATTAATGCAGCTGTAAAAGCAGCAGAAAACAGATTCTACCATCAACAAACCTAAATTAAGGCCATTAGTCACTGCAGAGAAGTTAGCACTAATTTGCCATGGAACCATCAGGGGCAGATAGTCACCCAAAGCACCATACAGAGTGGTCTTTCTCACGAAGTGCTGATACATGCCTGAGCAGGGTACCTTGAATCCCCAGAGTGACTAAGGAACTTCATTTCCATTCCTGGAAAAGCATCACTGTCTTGCAGCTTCCCACTCATGAGGGGATGAGGAAGAGGGTGCTGCTCCCTTAGAGATGACTTTCACCACACTTGAGATCCTTCAGCAGCCTGGGCAACCAGAAAAGGTCCTAGATCATGTCACTGTTTTTGTAAGATCCCGGGGACACAGCAGGAAGTTACACACGCATTAGCTGGAGCTGATGTGGAAACAAAGCAAGCTCTTTGAACAGCTTGATTAATGATGGCCAACCAGGCTTCAGGAAAAGGAGTTCATGGCTTGTTAACCGGCTGGAGTTCTCACAGGGGATGTCGGCCAGGGTACATATGCAAGAGGGGAAAGACTAGAGAGCATGCCCTGAGATACTCAGAAAACATTTAGCAAACTTCACAGGAGATTAATGCTTCAGATGCAACAAATGCTTTGAACAGTGGGGACAAGAGAAAGCAGTTATGTCTCCATCAACTGAAAATTGGCTACGGAACAGAAAAGAGAGTCACTGTAAGGCAGATTACTGCTGGCTGACAAGAAGTTACTTGAGGCAGTGTAGCTGGTTGCAGTGGGGCTGCCATTTCATTAGTGTCACTGGAACTCCTTTCAAAGCAGCTGACAGCCATTACTGCCAGACAGAGTTGTGGAAAATGTTGATGTGTCACCCTGTGATTATTTTAGTCCAGGAGGACGATTATTCCTAAAGTATCTGCAGCATATTCTGCTGCTCCTCCCCCTGCCCAGAAATAAATGAGACAACCACTTAAGTGCAAGATATAGGGGGTACTACAGAAAATGCAAAAATACAAGTCTGGAAATAGGATAGACTGAGGGGGGAGAAAAAAGACAGGAAAAAGAGGTAACAGTCTAACAGACCTGATCAAAGTTATCATTCAAAGGGTGACTGCAAGATTGAAACAGTAGCAGGAAGTAGGTCTGACTTACTTTCATGTGATGGGTTGCTCTGACAGTAGAAGCAGCCTACTGCTCACCACAAGCACATGGGTTTACATTTGCCAAGAAACACTTCTTTGTGCTTTCCCAGGTATTGTTGCCATCTGCTCTTGGACTGAATCTCAGAGCCTGACAGAATCTCCCTGACCCTAAAGAATCCCCAGATGATATGTGGAGAAATGGGAACCTGCTTGGTTTGAACCCTCCTTGGCAGCAACTTCACTGCTCCCTGCAGAGCAGGACAGATGAGCCCTGGCATGTTATCCCCAGCCAACTGCTATGACCCAACAAGATTGAGGATAAAGGTCAGAAACAGCTTTACATTACTTCCTTGGTCACCGTAACTCAGCTACTTACCATGTGATGACTGAGTAAAACCATATTTTTAAAATACCAAGTGAGTACCTATGGCATGTTCTTCCTTCTGTTCAATTGTTTGCTGATACTGTATTTTCTCTCCACTTGACATTGAAATCACAAATTACATATTTTTTCTTGATGATGGGAACCCAATTCAACAGGCTCAGATGAACATTTTGTCTCTTTGTCTCTGCTGGTTTATCTTACTGCAGGCTTTTTTAGGTGGGATTTATCCTTTTATTTCAGGACCTCAGCCCAGTACTCACACTTCACTAACAACCCTTACCCTTCTAGCCTCAACCAATTTCCTGCTTCTTAGGATCAGCGTTTTGCACCGTTTCGTCAACACAAATGCCTGGATAATTTTACAACTTCAAATTCACCTCTGGATTTCAAACAGGTCAAACCTAATCACCTAGTATAATCTCTTGTGACATAAGAAAGACGATGATCTCACTGAATCTAACAACAACTTTGTTAGTAATACTTGCCATTTGCAGTGCTATCAAAGACCACAACTACATCATGCAACAGTTTCCATGGGGTTTGAGTCAGCCCCTCCTGGAATAAAAGAAATAACACCACAATAATGACAACTACAAACAACATATTAACAAACACCATTATAAACTGTAGTTTCTTTGAAGCACTGTGAAGTTTTAGTTTGTTTATGTAGTCATTTGATATAAGTAGCCTGTATTCCTCTCACAGTATGTTACTGCCAGAAAAAGAAGTTAAGTTGCAAAAGAGCTGCTCCACAGAAATAAATAAAGCAAAGTTTCACATTACTCCATTGCATGTTAAACAGACTTTTTCAGTTTACCACACACATTTGGTCTGTCTCACAAATGTATCACTGAAATAATTAAAAAATGGCCTTTCTATTCCTAATAAATTTTAATAAGACACCCCTTCTTTCAGAGACAAAATAATTCCTACCTGATGCTGATGGCGTCCCTTTTTCTTGATCTCCCATATTGACTCAACCTGCGTTTTTATTGTACAGAAATAATTACCATCTTACCCAACACAAAATTTGCCATTTTAGGCAATAAAAAGGCAGTAGCCCTTTCACAACTTCTCACATTTCCAAAACAATTTGTCTTAACTCAATAGCAGCCATCCTTGAAAAGATTCATTTTGCTGTATAAGATGCACAAAAGAATTTTAAGAAATATCTATAGGCATTTAGGGTTGGATTCACAATCAGTTGGAACTGAGTGGCTTACTTCATCCTCCAACAGTTCAACACATAGCACTGTTATATTTGAATTACTGAAAAAAATATGGCTGTCAACTCATACTTCACTGAATTATTTTCTAACTACAAATACTAGTTTGTTGAAATGTCACTCTTTCTAACCATTTTTCAACTTTTTAATCTCAAAGTTACCTTTCATTACAAAGCTTTCTTATTCTATCATTTGTACCTTTTTTTCCTGGTATATAGCTTCATGTTTGTTCAAGTTGCCAAATTATTAAATCCATTACCAGTAATAACAATAACAAATGACCAATCTAAATATGAAAAAAAAAAGGTATCAATTTATTTACCAATTACAAGACTGTGCATTTCCTGGCTGACAAGACCAGTGCAGCAGACATTCTGCAAGGGTAGCCAGTTATCATTGCCAAATCTGGAAAAAAAGACTATGAAAATTGTTAATTTTTTTTTCATATAATGCAAAGTTAAAGCATCTTCAAACACCAATAAATGATTGTGTCAGTTAATTTTGAGAGTCAACGGGAGTTCTTTCTCATTTATTTCAAATCACTTTTCCTCATTCCTGCCACAGAGAAATGCAGAACGAAATCTCAGATTCAAATAATTGCAAACTTAAGCCAGAAATCTGATCCAAGTTTTGCAAGAGATCTCTCTGTCATTCAGGGCTAGTCCTAATCTTAAATTCTGATGCTCCTCAGCTGGGTGATATTTGCCACAACAACTCAGGAAACAAAGCCTCTCGAGGGATGTGGGTATGTGTTTTCCTGGCATCTCCCTCACATGCCTCTGCTAGGGGCTCTCAGCTAACCCCATTTGACACCAAAGAAGGAGTGCTAGCCAAAAACAAACATTGTGGGCAGATGAAGTGTAGGGGGAAGCAGTAATATAATTTGTCTTGTGGGCCACATATGGCTACAATTTAAGGGGACCCTCCTTGGCATAAAGCCTCAAGAGAAGGTGACAGCTCAAGCAGTATTTACCCACTTCAGCTGTTCCAGGAAAACACAGTTCAGTGAGCAAATTAAGGCCAGCATGAATTCACCAAGTCAAGCTTGCTTTTTCAAGTATTGCAGTCTATGAGAAAAGACAAAAAAATTTGCATCTTAATTTCATTTGGGACAAGGCCAATTTGTAAATGAGAATTGAAGGCACATGTAATTTCCTTTTTTCTTTACCCCTGCTCTCCACCCCCTGCCCCCCTCACCAATCATAAGAGTCTTCATGTGCTTTCAGGCTCTTCTTTTGTTCTACAATAAAGTCCCCAAACAATTGCCAGGTCAAATGTGCTCCATCTTTCTTCGATTAGTGTAACAGCTGGTGCTTGCCTCTTAAAATTCCTTCACTGTTAGCTAATGCATGCCTTCCCTTTTGAAGAATTTCTAACATGACTTTCAGTTCCAGTCTTTTACCATTCTTTTACTGTTCTCTTGACCTTACTTTAAAGACTAGATGAGTCCACACCAAAGACAGATATTCAAATGTCCTGTATGATGTTCAGATCTGGAAACAAGCATCATTATTTTCCTTCCTCTGATGGGTAAAATGAAAACATGAATTTGAGCAAGAAAACAGATGACTGCTGTTTCTTGCAGAAGTTTAGATCCTGAATCACATCTCACTCTTCCAGTGGAAACTCCATATTGCTCAAAAATACCCCACCAAACAATGCAACAAAATTAATGTCTTCAGAATATTCCAGATCCAACAAAGTACTTGAACTCATGCCAACCTTTCAGCTGGTGAGAAGTGGCACTATTTTAGATGTTTTTTCAAAGAGCTTATAATTTGCTGGAAGGACTAATCAATTCAACATAGGTCACACCTTTTAATGAGATGTCCAAGAAGGAACAAAAAATAAAGGCCAACAAACACTGAAAACTAATGAATCTATCATATTGGGACAAAAAAGCTACCAGTAACCTTTAAAGATGTTCTTGATTTTTAAGATGGATATGGGCCTCCAAAATAGTAAAGGGCATATCTTCAGTGGTAACTTTTCATTTTTAACATTGGGACTGAATTCTCTTGCTACTCTGATAAAATTGCAGAGAAAGTTTACACTTAGTAGGTGCCAAGTAGCAGAGAGGTACATTTCCTTTCTGCCTCTCTGCAGCAGGACAGAGAGCAAAGGAAGCTTTCAAACATCCCCGTTCTAGGCCACAGGACTTCTGTCTCCATCGTAATTTCGACAACCCAAAGCCTAAGTCTGAAGTTTTCTGGAGTCTACCTTGTTGCAGACTACAGTGCTGGTAGGAGCCAATCAAGTACTAAGTTCACACCTCACAGAATCACAGAATCATTCTGGCTGGAAAAGATTTTCAAGATCATAGAGTCTAACCACAGCTTAACTCTACCAACAATGAACCTAACTGCCAAATCCAGGGGTTAAATCATGTTCTCAAGCATCACATTTGCACATCTTCTAGACACTTCCAGGAATGGTTATTCAGCCACCTGCACGAGCAAAAAAATACAGAGCAAATAGATAGTACAGAGGGGAAAAACAATAGTCTCAGCATCATTTCTTTCTGTATGTCCTAAGGCAGCCTCTTTTTCCTGCTCAAAGATCAATGCCAGAAAATCCCATCATAATCATTTCTGGCAAGCCCTACAGAAAGACCAGGTTCTCTGATGAATTCACTTTGAATAGGAGAATATGGCAAGTGGTGGGAAAATCATAATTTTCTCAATTGAACAGCTCCCTGGGCTCATTTCCCGTTACTTATAACATGTACCTCACATCAAGCCTGGTTTTGTTGGCCTTCAGTCTCCAGCTCCTGCATCTCAGCAATAGTCTTGCCCGCCTAAGGCCACAGATTAAAAAGGCTCTTCTAGAAATTCTATATTGGTTGTCTTTGCCCTGTCCAGGATTAAATTTTTAGTAGCCACATTAAATTATTTCAGTCTTTTCACACAGCATAAAGGGACCTCTCAGCTGCTTTTTATGATCTACTTCAGAGTGTATTCAGATGGGATAAAGACCCAGAGGATCCAAAACTATTATCAGCCACAGGTATAGCCAAAAACACTCTGAGACACATGGAGTAGCAGAATCCATTGACTTTGGTGAGCTTTGGATCAGGCTTCACACACCCCTCTATTTCAAAATATTACAGCTATTTCAGCAGATGCCCAGCATGTGTGGGCTTGATGGGGTGCTAATCCTATTACAAGGTGATGATTGGAAGCCTATAGCTTATACTTCCAGATGGTTTTAGGATTCAGAGACCACATATGCTCAAAGAGGGGAGAGGAATGTTTGGAGAGCTGTCTGGGTGTGAGAGTTTCATAAGGTATTTGCAGAGTTTTGAGAGTTTCTGCATAGCTAGGGACCCCAAACTGTACATACATTACACAGTAGAAATTCACAGCACTCTAGAAAGTTTGGAAGACTTTACCCAGTAGAACTGTTAAAATTCCCACCGGAATGCTTCAGAGATCCAAGCAACTCTTGGCATGGTACACTTGGCAATCATTCATCCTTCTTTGCTTCTAGGAAATTATTGAGACCTTGTACTAATTTTCCCAGTCTTTCATCAGAGAGAAATGTTCAGGTGTCTTCATTTGTTCACTGCTTTCCCACTCCTTAATAACTAGACTATGTTGACTATAAACTACTGACTTCCAAAGATTCCATAACTTCATAGCTTAAAGTTCCCACAAAACATTCCTAAGGAAAGAAAGAAATAACTGTGCAAAACCATTCCTGCATGTTACTGTGGAATCTCACTAAATATGATAATTGTCAAAGCTCCAGCTGCTGAAATTAGTGCAAGAATCTTAGTTTCACTTCCAGTATGTGATAACCCCTAGGAGGAATGGAAAGTTGTGAACTAGAGGACAAAAATATATTCCGTTGTTATCAAAGCAGAGTGCAAACATTTATAGATAGTGGCTATTAGTAACACAGATTACAGAAAGAAACTTGTTTGCTTACACATGCTCAATCTTTTGTAATGTTCAAACATACCAGCTAACAGAGACAAAGTAAAACAAACACAGTATTTGAGCAAGTTGTCAGTGTTACTCTCAATCTCTCAGTCTTACACCTCCAGAGATCCTGGAAACCATTTTCATTGATGCATTAGTAACTCAGTATGGTTGAGTTCAAGCTTATTAAGATTAGGTGTAAAGGCTTTGAAACTGCCAGGTTAAATGAAATTTATTTTCCACCACAGTATACACTCTACCAAAAAGGAAGCGTTGCTGCTGTACTTTCACTTCAGGATCAGCTTTTACATATCAGCTCTACTGGCTGACCTGATGTCAGTTTCTAAGAATATCTGTCTGTATCTCTGTAATCATTCTTCAGTCCACATTTTTTTTTAACGTACTTGAAGAAAGAACATGTTTGTTCTTGAACAAACAAAACCAAAAAAGCTTTAAAAAGTAGGTTAAAATACTATTTGAACATTGTGTCCTGCATTGCTTTTGGAGATGTTCTAATATATAGAAGTTGGGAGAAACACTAGAAATACCTTCTTCTCCAGTAAAGGTGTTTAGCATGCTACAGAACAATCACATCTATAATATTACAATCACCAAACTACATAAGAGAACCATCTCTGAAAATACTATCCAATATATGGTGTACAGGAGCTGGTATGAAAACACCCAGTTAGAAGATGTTTAAAGATAAGGGAATGGTGAATTAGTGGTAGGTACTACTGACCTTTGAGCCTGCTAGTCCTAAAAAATACCTACCTGCTCAGAGGTCAGTTATATGTTTTGCTTGGTGTCAGGGTTCTCGCAATGATGCTTCATCTGGTGAGACATCAGTTTTAGAAGTATATGTCTCATCCTTGCAACTAGACCCATTGGTTCTGACCTCTGAGTCCTTCTGAAGTACCTTTAACTTCAAGAGAAACCATGGAGTGATAAAGATATCTGCACCACTGATCTTGTTGCAAAATCAGCCCCAGAGGGAACAGATTGAAAGAAATAGCGTATTTTATACTGCTGCATTGTGCCAAGAATCCCACTTGCTGTAAGTCTTAAAAATTTCTAGTCTATAAACCAGCTCTTTATTACAAATGCACTATAAAACATTTCAAGTTCTGTTCTTTACTATCAGAGCCTTTTCAGGTTTCCATCACTGCTCATGAATAACTGGTTGTTTCAAGACTGTTCAGGGTGCATATTTTTCTGTTACCACCTATTTTTGCTCTTCTGTCATGCCAAGTCTCCAAACACCCTTCAGATTCATCAATATTTTAAGTATCAGAGTACCTGTTGAAAGCACTTTCTCACTTAGTTGCCACAGAAATTCACAGAAAGTCTCCTGGCAGTTGCAGTGGGAGTGAGATCAGACTCCTCTGATGCACGAGAAACTGTCAGCCTAGGTAATCATGGTGCAGGCACCACAGCTAATTGAACTTCTAGAGCACTAAAAAATGGCCAGACTTTTCTTCATAGAGATTACTAATTTCAGTGGCAACAGGTCTGGCTAACTGGGGACTGTATGCCATTCTTCTAGTATGCTGAAAAGGGAATTACATTTGGTCCTTCTTCCTATCCATCTCACACCATCTACTGAGGCTGAAATCTCCCTAGAAGTATACAGTTAAGGACAAAGGGGTGACAGAGGGACTTGCACTCAGGTTTTAGTTATACCACCAAAGCTGATTGCTGTTACTATAACCAGCTTTAGTGGTATCTTAGGATGGGACTGAAAATTCTAATGATGTTACCAGAAGCAAGTCTGTCAAAACTAAAGAAAAATGCCTGATGAATGCATGTCTAACAGGAAAACAGGTGGGTGAAGCAATGAAAACACTATACTTTTGTCACCAGAGTGGTCTTCATAGAAATAGTGAATATATCTGGATATATAAATATCTTGTAATACAGAGATTTTAGTAGTAAACTGTCACTTCTCTTTGCTGGTGGCATGTGTAATACTATGGGGCAGTGAAGGGGTATTAGTATTTAACTATAGCACAGTCAAGTAGACTAAATGCTTGATTTCCTCTATGTGTAGTGGAGGAAACCTCTTGTTAGACCCTCTGTCTCCCAGACTCAAACTTTCATGGTGGCCAGCATAGACTTAAAGAGGATTCATCTGACCCTTTAGGCAAAGCAACAACTTTCATTGCAGAAAACTGAATCTGCCTGCCTCAAGAAGCACTATCCTGACTTGAATGGAATCACTATGTCTGAGCATTCATGGCCAGGACAAATACCCAAGGGAAAAATCTGCCCTGTTTTTAAGTACATAGCCACAGGCAAGTTTGTAGTCTATGTACAGCATGTAACAGATGGAGGGATACATTCTTCACAGCAAGTCATACCACTGGGCTAGTCTCTATGAAGCATACTATTTTTTTTTCTCAAAAACCCAAAACCTTGTGATTATCCATTTACATGTCTTTTTGCAAGACAGTAAGAGAACACCCTGTTATGAAAGCATTAAGGTATGGTCCTTTTAAAGATCCCCCTAAATTTTGGGCCTACAGTAAAAGCAACTCTTCTCTAGCAACCTATCAGCCTAGCTCTATCTGTTATCACTAAGAGAGGTTACCATACCTATTTACAGCATTTGATAATAAAGCACTGATCATGCAATCTGCAGTGCTTGTTTACACACATGCATTCTATCACCATGTACACAGAGCAGGAGAATTCTCCAGAATTGCCAGTCACGGTACAGGATTATAGTCCTGGGAAAATCTCTAATCTTTGACAGTATAGATTATGTTCTTGTAAACATATGAACAAACAAAGTTTTTAATAAGACGGTACAGTCTCTGAAGCAATGAGGTTCTGTAAACAGTTTATACCAACCATCCCTAAGCTGTCCTTTGGCAGGACAAATGCCACTGTTTCATAATTAAGAAGTTGGTCTGAATCTTTCTCAATAGAATAATAATTTCAAATGTTCAGATAACTTTGCAAATAAAAGTTTTGCAAACTTTAATTTCCCATAAGTACCTAAAATTAATTTGCATGCACATCTGGAAAACAAAATCCAATTGCTGCGTGGAACTCACAGGAAGCATCGAGATTTTCAAGCCGTGATTGAAATTACAATGTATTTTCCAGAACTTTGTGGTTTTGCAAGCCAGTGAGAGACAAACATGGAGTTCAGATATCAGTTAAGCTTCTTTAAATTCTGAAAGCTGGAATTAGTGGAAGGATACAGACACTTCAGTAGCAGAGAGAATACATTTGAGCAAAATACAGAACTTCAATTTGGAGGTTAAATTTGTAAAACGCTTCCAGCGTGGATCTTAATTTGTATTTTATAACAGTATTTAATACAGAAAAATAGCATTCCTAACTGCAAGCTTCTAGTCACTATAACATAACATATTACAATAAGATAGAATGTAATACCATTCTTCATCAGACAATACTTAAACTAAAAATATAGATCTTACTATATATGCTGTTGTAATTTATAAAGTAACTTATTATCTACAGAACACCTACAATCTAGGATTTCTTCACACAAATTCAGATGATCTGGGACTAATCTCCTAGGAAAGTAATGCGCAAGAACCAAAGGTAGTCACTAGAGAGTATAAGTGACACAAGAACTGGGTGCATAACTATTTCCACAGTTTTCAAATCAGCCTCTTCATAAGTATGTCTTATTGCAGCCCTTGATTCAAACAAAGAGAAAGCAACAACTGACATGGACAAACAAGAAAGAGATGGTTTACCTAAACACTGGGCACTTCATGTACGTTCAGCACAAAATTTTTGTTTCAAGTTTGCTGTAGCATTTGATTTTCCAAATCCCCCTTCATTGCACTAACATATAGGTTGCACCAGCCATGTTTTTTCAAATGAGCGGAATTGAGTCAGTTTTCCAGAGCAAACAGTCATTATTATGAACTTAAAGTATCCTTCTTACAAATATTCTGTTCAGTTCCTTTCAGTGACTATTGTAGTCAATCCCTGTAATTCTATTTTCAACATGAGCTAGGGAAATTTAACCAATGTGGGAATTTATTCACTCAACAGGAATCTCAGGTAGAGCTGAAGTTAATTTCCTACCTGTGAAAATGAAGAAACTGTCTTTGCCAGCTATGAGAACATGAACTTCATAAAATCAGACATACAACAGCTGTTCTTCAAAAGTCAACTTTAACAACAGTTACCACAACACAGGATCCATGAAAATAAGGCTCCATCTCTGAATGGGGCATGGAGGACAGAATTTTGAAGTTCACACTTCAAAGAAAACTATGCCTTTATCCAACACACATCTCAATTTTGTATTTGTCTCCCTCATTAAATATATGCAGTTTCTTCAAAACATACAACTGTTTTTTTGCATAAAATTTCCAAATTTCACGAATGTTTCTCTAAAACATCACTTCAGAAGTTTAACAATTCCTCCATGAAGTCATCTGCAAAATGTCTTCTACCTGATAAACTGGAGTTACAATCAGCTTTTCGCTTTATACTTGCAGTAAGCAAAGTACCAACATTTTGACAATAAAAGACTGTTATGAAGAATTTCCCTATAGTCCATGAGTATAAACAAAAATTTTAAGTCTGCATGGCATGGATATATACTACAGTGCCTCTGCCACATGTTTTATGACTATAAACAAGCTTAAAGAAATTAGTTTGGCTTAAAGAAAGTAGCCCCATATGACTCCAAATTAATTGGATTTAAAAATACCAAAGGAAGACAGGTGCATCAGCAGACATAGGATTTAATTGCACAGCTCAGGTGTCCAGGGTGCTACCAGGAACTGCAGAAAAAACTAGGTTGTCATCATAACTGCTCTTTCACTGCCTATCATGGCTTCCCAGTACAGACTGGCCCAGACAGCATCCAATATGGATTTGAAGAGTAATTTCATAGTTGCTCTGAAATTTTAAAGAAAACACTAAATAAATACTTGGCATCAAATATCTTGCTCCAGAACTACAACATTTTCTTTTACCATTTGTGTGTTCTCCTAATTCTGGTAATTTTTCTTCTTTCCTCAGATGAATTTACTGTTGCTTTCTGTCCAACACACATTCCTCTCAGATTGGATCAATACAATGTGTGAGACAGCCTCATACGATTTGCTGGTTTCCTGGATTACTTATCACTTCACAGTACAAAACTGAGTTTTACTAAATTGTTAGACACTATTAAGAGTGATGAAGAGTTATTGATGTTTGTAGGTAGAGTCAATGGTTTATATGAAGACAGATCACTGCTCATATGACTTCTTAACATTTGGAGACGATATGTGTCTATTTCTATTAGAATTCATGTTAGACTGGGCAGAAGTCTCAGACAAGAATATTCAGATCTGACTATGTCTTGCTCCTAAACCTAAAAACAAGCCATTTTATAAGAAAACACTGCAATAAGAGCTTTGAAACACATTGGCAGGATGGTTTGGGAGCATCTGGAAGACTGTGCACCACTTTCTAATACCTTTCAGAAATAATAAATACACCAAAAGAACAGGTGGTGCAAAACAAGAGAGTATTAATTAAAAGGCCACAACAGCAACTATACAGAGGGTCTGTTCTTAATATACACAGTGTGAACAGATGAATGTGCTGAGCTGGAGCTGCTAGAGCATGCTGCCAACCAGCACCTGTTTTGAACTAAAGTGTCCTGATGGATTTTGCATTTTATTTACAATTCTTAAGCAGGCCAGTAATTCTAATGGGAGACAACACAGAGAAAGTCTATTGGAGCAATAGGTTATTATGGACAGTAAAGAGGTTGACACTGATTTAGACACCCAGAGCAACAGATAAATTATGAAAACAAGTACTTCTCAATGTTTGGTACGGATATGGAGGAGTTCACTTAATAAGTAAGGAAAAACCTTTCCTAATGGACTGATTTTGATTGCCGATCAGTATAAATAAAAAGATTTGTTATACTGATCTGCCAGGTATATTCCTAAATACTTCCAAAGGCTCTTACTAAACCACACCCACTGAGAAATCACAGCTGGGAAAAAAAATCTTAAATAGTATTGTATTTAATGATTTTTTTAAAAAAAAAAGGTGTGAAATTAGACAATACTGGATTTTAGAGACAGGAGAAAAAGTGTTCTATACTACCTTCACTATAAAAGCAAGAGCAAGTTACAGCAACATAAAAGAAGAATCAGAGACAACACCATGATTTTTTTTTTTTTTTTTTTTACACAGATCCTTGTACATGCTTTATTTCTCACAGTTCAGACTCTATACATAATCATTCTTGTTCTTCATTTTAAACACTCACGAGCTGGCAATGATGATGGTGGATCCTGCAGTTTAGATTTCTCACTCTCCACAGTTAACTTTGCTGAATCTTCTATCTTTATCCAATTTCATCCTCCCAGAAACCAACTGTCCAAACACTCACATCTGTATAAGAAGGTCTTACCCAGGCCTAAACATTTGGCTGTAGATATCAGAATTTGTATTACTTAAGTCTGGATCCTGTAAGAGGTAAAACTGAGTTACTCTCAGAGGTGAACAATTGAGTAAAATGGCACCAAGGAAGAAAAAAGAACTGAAGTCACTGATAAGGGGGTGAGGGGGAATGGAAAAAAAGAGTTTTGAAGCTAGAGCAAAAAGCTGAAATGTAGCTGTCCTGAAAATATGACTTTAGAATAGCACCAAAAAGCTATGGCAATTTTAATTCAAGACCTGACTTCCTTAAAAAAAAAGAAACTTTCCCAGTTGAGGCAGTAATATTGATGATTTTAAGGAACTGCTCTGAGATCAGTAGATAAACAGTATATACAGCTAACTATTTCAAACAATTAATTACCGTTTTTATTGCAGCATGACAGCTGGCATTTCCAATATTCAACATCAGATGCATTTTTAATAATCTGACCTCTACAATAAGAAGTAAAATAATGACTGAGCTACATTTCAGGAATGTGTCAGTTTCCTAAATATAGGTCTTTACTTGCTATTCTCAGCATGTAAGAGAGCCTCCCTACAACATTCTTCAGCTCCCATATCAAGAGCCATCTTTTTCATATGGCCAGAGACTTCCCCTCTGCTCTCTCATACTGTAGTATCAGGGGTACTCATTATGCTTCTTTTGCCTCTATTTCCATCCTCAGCCTTCCTACCATAAGCAGTTCAGCTTTTTAAAGATCTTAAAGGGTCTCAAGATATTTTACAGACTTAAACAGAGAAGGATGTGTAGAACTTGTGTGAACTCCGTGTTCTCTAAAGGTCAAACTTTGCAAAGGTTTCTGGACAACTAAATCACATCTCATTATCTAAGGAACTTAGTGCTCAAAGAAAACAGTATCTGTGTGTCTACTACAAAATTCATGTTGGTGTTATATTTGTTTTATCAAACTTTGAACTTACAGGTTGTGGCAAAGAAGAATAAAAAAACCTTCACGAAATTGGCAGCTATCCACTTCTGTAAAGCCTGCTGTCTCTGCTCATAAAGAGTTTGCCAGTAAAAATGCTACCCTTAAAGGAATGGGGTGAGTGCCATAGGAAATAATGAGTAATCACACAGTTGACAATTTCTAGGACTAAAAAGTAAGTAACTCCCTTACATGTGATAAGCTCGTGATATTTTCAATTACTATGAGCAAAAAGAAACTCAGATTTCTATATCAGGTTAAAATTGGAATTTTGGAAACACACAACATCATTCTAAGAGAACCTCAAACTTGACCAACACCTACTAGTTAAGAAATTTTCCATATACACAAAGCCTCACATAACAAGTTTCAAGAAGTTCCTGAAAAAATGCCAGGATGAAATGTGCATCTTTCACATGCTGTATTAGGCAAAGTAATTTTGATTAAATTCTGTCAGCTTTTGAACAAAACTCAAAGCTTTGACTTCAGTTGAGACTGCAGTTCACAAGAAAGTTATACCATTGTGTTTCCTCTGAAAATGTTCTTTGAATACGTTGTGTGAAATTCAAAATACAAATTTATACAAGTTGCATTAATATCTTCTCCCTTTATCTCTACTCATTTGTCTTTCTTTTTTAAAAGAAAGGCTGAAAAAAGAAAAAACCTGAAATACAAAAAGTGAAGAAGATGAAAAAAATCTTTTTCTTATTCTCTAGTCATTGTTTTTCCTTGAAAAAAAGAAATAAAAAATTACTTTTTCTCTCCCCAGCTTCTAACACGCTCTTCAAAACTATTTTTGAAAGGCTGTTTAGAAGCAACATGAAAAGTTTCTTTTGATATGTTTCAATATTTCTGAAGGGGAAAAAAGACACATGATCTTTTAGGTTGCGATTTAAAAGCAAATATTTTTCCAATCAGTTACAGTTATTTTGATTATAATATATGCCTAATTTTTAATATGTTTTAGACCTACTGTATAAACAACTCCTTTATCCACCTAAAATTTTCAGTATGTAGCCATTTTCAGTATGTAGCACAATTACATTGCAGTAAGTGGAACTCTTTCTCTTAAAGGATGTTTGAGCAGCTTGAAGGTTTAGACCATGTATATAATTATTGCTTTTAGCTCATCACATTCAATCTAATTTCAAAAATAACATTTTTAGTAACCCCAGAAGTCAGCACAATGAAAGAGCCTGACTGACAACTCTAGTGACCCATATTCTTCATTATTCACAGGAGAGGGGTTATATAAACACCTGTAAGAGCTCGTCTAATATTAGGAAATGGTTTTAAGTAATAACTTGGCACCAGCTCACCATATGGACGGTCTTATTTGACATAAAACCTACCATCACACTATTTAATTTAATCGATATCCAAAATTAGTGTGAGCTAAAATGTAAGACAAGCATCTATGGGAAAATTATTGCAGAATAATGACTCTGACCTGAGTTCATACCTTGATTTATTTTTGAAATTATGTCCTCCAAAGACAAGCCCTAGTATGAGATCCATTCCTGTATTTTCCAACTGAGACCAAGCCAAGCCAGCTGCAGAACCAAAAAAGGAATTCAGCCTCAAAAGACCCATAGGCTCCTTTTCTAAAAAAGCCAGCAATTGACCTGATTCTCTTCTCCTTCTCTCCCCAGATTCTGATGAGTTGCACGTCCCTCCATCAGTTCTCCTGCTGACTGCAAAGGATTACGTGTAGTCCACACTGAATCCAGAGTATGATAAGAGAGCAGCCTACCTGCACTTAAAACCTAGACAGGGTAAAAAGGGGTCCTTTATGTCACCCAAACCTTGTTGTTGGGAAGTGAGAAACTGGAAAAACCCTGACTGTGCTTCATGGCATCCATCAGCCTGCAGACCCAAGCCCATGAAAAACTCTTATCAGTAAAAATTACTCCATACTAGCCACAATTTTTTCACTGTCACACTTAGGGTGACCATGGAAAGGTTATGACTGAGGAGATGTCTTACAGTGCAGTTTGTGCAACAGTATAAATCTCTTCAGTCCTAATCAGAAGTAAAGGAAATCCAGGGCAGGATTTTTATAATACAAACCAGAGGGAACACATAATTTTTCTTGAGTAGACCTATATGGGTGTATGGAAAAGGGGGCTATTTTTAAAAGCAAGTGTTCCAGACAATTTGCCACTATTGGCATTTCTTATTGTAACTTCTTGCAATTAAGAAATACCTTTGATGCAATGCCTCATTATCCATGTACCAGAAAATCTCTTTTCCTGTCAGAATTTTAGAAAAAGAAAAAAAAAAACAAAAACGTATAAACAAAATGCAAACAAACCCAAACAAACAGCCTCTGATAACTTCAGTGAGAAGGCATGTTCTCATAAATAATTCTATAATATTTCAGCCTAATTAACAGGCACAAAGTGTTGCCATTTTCATTTTCTCCTTTTTAAGGAGATCACAATTCACCAATATATTCATCTGCAATTAGAAAAAATGCTGTGGTCCAGCATCCATGACAACTTCTAAAAGCACAGGAAACTCATCTGTCTACTGCTTCACAAATTGCCAGAATATTTCACAACAAAAGATCAACGGGCAGCACAGGAAAAGTTCATCCAAGAAAGTGTCCTTGAGGTGTCTTTGATGCTATTTGCAGGGTCCTATTTATTCTTCAACGATTGGAAAATTTTTCACAAATATCCATTTTACAATAGATACAACCTTTTAACTTCTAAATGCACATTAACATACATCCACACTACATATAAAGTTTTAAGAAATGAAACCCATTGATGAGATGTGAAGAAAGATGTTTCGGAAAGTTCAGTGAGGTTCTTGCATGTTAAAACTAGTATTGTGCCAACATTTAAATAACTCATATAGCCTCACACTACCTTAAAATGAACTCTATCTAGTGAAAATTCAGGTCAATTTGGCAACTCATGTGCCAAATTCACTCTTCCAAATATTATTTAAACCAAATAGCCGTGATAGCTTATTCACAATAGCTCGCTAGCCTTTATTGTGGTATCATGTAAAGTTTTATCACCAAAATAATAACTGTAAAAGCTAATAAAACTATGAACAACAAAATAGTGACCTTGAATGCAATCAAAACCATTGTAAAGAGATGCAGCATTACAACGCAGACTAATAAAGGGCATTTAAAATCACTGCTTGAACTTGTTTCCTCTTATATCTTCAATACATTAATTACTAATTCTCTTCCCCTTTACATTTCCTAAGCACAAGAATGCCATGGCAAATTATATTCACATATGAAGCATATCTGTATTACTATGTCTAACAATAATAATAGCTCTCCTGCAACACAAGGAGAGCTATTTTACTCTCCATTTTACTCCATCAAAACCAAAAACCTATTTGAGACTCATGGACTGCAAAGCTGGGAAACACAGAAGCTCCAGTGTGTGTCTTAGGCCTCAGACTTCTTAGATGAAACTCAGTCCAACACTTCTGGCTACACTAATGCATCTCACGAAGAACTGTATCCCATGGACGTTTGGAGTCTTCCAATGAAAGAATCTTCACTACTCATTTTGTGTTTAAATAGCCTTTGCATCTTTGGTCTTAACATATGCATCTTATAGGCAGTATAAGAGGGTTTTGTCACGATTTTATGATAACTTTGCCTGCTAAGTTCAAGAATCTGTCATTATCTTCTCACCATGCAAACACTCATACCAAGAGTAAACCATTTCTTTTTCACAAGCTACAAATTAGCTTAATTCTGTCATTGTAAAGCAGCGAATCACTATGGTCTTATCTCCATTCATTTTAATTCAGTGTTTTGTCCAGGCAGGGGTACCCTGGACAATAGTAGGAATAGCTGAGAGAATGCACTTTAATTTTCCAGATTTGGAGATACTTTTTAT
The DNA here is from genome assembly GCA_038090715.1 of Florisuga fusca. Lineage (NCBI taxonomy): Eukaryota > Metazoa > Chordata > Aves > Apodiformes > Trochilidae > Florisuga > Florisuga fusca. The sequence continues at coordinate 14,473,408 of JAAWXA010000019.1, forward strand.
CAGCAAAGCCTGTCTTTTCCCTTAATCTACAGACTTGGAGTGTTGCTACAGCTAAATGTATAAATTTGTGATCCTGTGGTTCCAGTACTCAAATTCAACTGAGAGAAAGGTGTCGGCACTAATTAGGAGCAGATGTTCAGACTACAAATGTACATATTTCACCTCCCATATCCTTAACTCAGATGATTTTAGGAACATCAAGGGTTTAGTTTGGATTCTATGTTCAGATTTATAACAAGCATCCACTAATTAATCAGTCCAAAGGGTACAGCATTCTCCACTATCGTTTTTTCCCTTTCTTCCTCTGTGTTCAATAGAGAAAAATAAACAAAACTCAAAAAAGGTATCCACTCAGTCTTGTACGTATTTTTCACTGGCTGCATAAAGATAAGAAACTCAAGCAATTTTTCCTCCACTGATTGTCTCTCTCTTTTTCTTATTTTTTTTTCACCAGCAGTAATATAGTTTATGTTGACTTTTAAACCAGATGCTGACATTTATTCCAGATGAGATGACTTGTTAATTTCCAGACCAACTGATTCATACTACCTTCATTGGCAGGGAGATGGGAGCATTTCTGTTATTTTTTCAAAGTTTCTCTCCCAACTAAATTACTAATGATTTTTAGTGAGGGGAGAAAAAAAGAAAATGAGGAAAAGAAAAAAGGAGAATCTAGGAGAATCTAGGAGAGTCTAGAAGGCCAAAGGGCAATTCAAGTAAGAAATCAGATCCCATTAATCTCAAATGCTTTTCATTTTCAATTAAAATATCACGTCACTCATATCTGTTTAATTTCCTTTTCTCTGCTAAATAAACTTGTAGACAATAAGTGTCTGTGACATGACCTGCCATATCCATCACCCTCAGGACACTTTGTCAGGAACAGACCTGGAGACCACATCCTGAGTCCTTCTCTTTTCAGTTCTGGGAAATTTCTCATTAGAGCTTAGATTCTGCATCCCCAATTCATGTTTCACTCATCTGTCTCTGACACAATTTTATACTCAACAAGCTTCTGTTTGTTTCTTGGCAGGCTATTTCCTCTGAATCTGAAGTCATAATGTCAGGTTTATGACATCATACTAATTTCCACAGTGACAGCATGCCATAGCAAAAACATGAGCTTATAAATCTCTCTGAGGAACAAACAGAAGAAAAGAACCTAGTTGAGGGAAGAGGATGCCAATTTTGGAAACAAGCCATGTGAAAAACCTATACCTTAACTTATATTTTAATAATCTTAGAGTTCACATTTGAATTGTAAGGTTCAGTACTGTCACGGTTTGCCTGAAGTACCAAAGAGAGAACTGAAGAACGGAAAAAAAAAGAAAAAAAAGAAAAATTGCTTTAGACCCACACTACATCTGTGTCATCACTGCGCTGTGAAAATTTTCCTTGAAGTCTAGCAACTGGCATTCATAACCCTCTGCAGATACACCATCAGTGACACATAAACAACCTGTATTTGCTTCCTACCAGGCACAGCAAATGATTTTTTTTCCTTTTTAAAAATGTATTTATTTTTGAAATCATCATCAGATGTTCCAAAGCAGGGGAGAATAGTCCACCCATTATAAGTAGATTCATCCATCTCTAAAAGCCTTCCTGATCAGTTCCTGATGTGTAAAAGAGCAGAGCAGAAACTCACCCTAGGAAGCTTTCCATATCCCTAAAACAGGGTGTCATTCAATGGTTGTTTTAAGCAGAATCTTAAAGGGTCCCATCAGCAACACTAAGGTCACCTCTGAGTGCACACTAATGAACCACACAGAAAAATGCAGAGATATTTGCAGCAGAGCTATTATTATTGTTAGACATAGTAATACAGACATGCTTCATATATGAATATAATTTGCCAAGGCATTCTTGTGTGCCAAGGCATTCTTGTGCTTAGGAAATGTAAAGGGGAAGAGAATTAGTCATTAATGTATTGAAGATATAAGAGGAAACAAGTTCAAGCAGTGATTTTAAATGCCCTTTATTAGTCTGCGTTGTAATGCTGCATCTCTTTACAATGGTTTTGATTGCATTCAAGGTCACTATTTTGTTGTTCATAGNGTTTTTCACATGGCTTGTTTCCAAAATTGGCATCCTCTTCCCTCAGCTAGGTCCTTTTCTTCTGTTTGTTCCTCAGAGAGATTTATAAGCTCATGTTTTTGCTATGGCATGCTGTCACTGTGGAAATTAGTATGATGTCATAAACCTGACATTATGACTTCAGATTCAGAGGAAATAGCCTGCCAAGAAACAAACAGAAGCTTGTTGAGTATAAAATTGTGTCAGAGACAGATGAGTGAAACATGAATTGGGGATGCAGAATCTAAGCTCTAATGAGAAATTTCCCAGAACTGAAAAGAGAAGGACTCAGGATGTGGTCTCCAGGTCTGTTCCTGACAAAGTGTCCTGAGGGTGATGGATATGGCAGGTCATGTCACAGACACTTATTGTCTACAAGTTAATTTAGCAAAAAAGAAATTAAAAACATATAACTAACTTATATTTTAATAATCTTAGAGTTCACATTTGAATTGTAAGGTTCAGTACTGTCACGGTTTGCCTGAAGTACCAAAGAGAGAACTGAAGAACGGAAAAAAAAAGAAAAAAAAGAAAAATTGCTTTAGACCCACACTACATCTGTGTCATCACTGCGCTGTGAAAATTTTCCTTGAAGTCTAGCAACTGGCATTCATAACCCTCTGCAGATACACCATCAGTGACACATAAACAACCTGTATTTGCTTCCTACCAGGCACAGCAAATGATTTTTTTTCCTTTTTAAAAATGTATTTATTTTTAAAATCATCATCAGATGTTCCAAAGCAGGGGAGAATAGTCCACCCATTATAAGTAGATTCATCCATCTCTAAAAGCCTTCCTGATCAGTTCCTGATGTGTAAAAGAGCAGAGCAGAAACTCACCCTAGGAAGCTTTCCATATCCCTAAAACAGGGTGTCATTCAATGGTTGTTTTAAGCAGAATCTTAAAGGGTCCCATCAGCAACACTAAGGTCACCTCTGAGTGCACACTAATGAACCACACAGAAAAATGCAGAGATATTTGCAGCAGATTGTTAAATATTTCTTGACATCTCAGTACTTTCATGGCCCTCACAGCTTTAATATGAATGTCTCAAAATCATTAATGGATGTTACCCTCACATCATCCCTGAAAAATGGAGTTACCTACATTTTGCAAATAGAGAAACTAAGCTAAAGAGTAGGGAAAAAAATACAAAAAAGCCACCACACACACACAAACCCACACACACACAAAAAAAAAACCCACAAAAAAGCTTCCACAGGAAAAAAAACAACAAAACAACTTCTTAAAGCTACAGAGAGAACATGATGAATCAAACTGTGATCACAGATCTCTTTAATCCTGTCTGTTGAAATTTTATGAAAACGTGATTAAAGGTTATATTATGTTTTTCTGAAAATTTCCAACTTTCAAAAGGAAAAAAAAAAATCAAATCAACTTGTCCATATGCACTTTCTATGCATATTGATGGCCTTTTTTGTATATAAAGCTCCCAACAGGAATGAAATTATTATTCTTTCCCTAACCCTGGACCAGATGACCATGATGCTGTTGTATTGGAAAGCATCCCAGGTATCTGCGTGGTTTGCCATTGATCAGCCTTAATAAAAGCTCACAAAAAGTCACAGCCTTGTTGGGTTTCTGCTCATGTTGTCCAAATCTTTATATAACACAAAGAGACAGGCTTTGCTTAGGGAACTCATAGTCAAAGAAAAGTGTAGAAAGTTTACTGTCAGTCCTGCCTTGAAGCCACAGAATATATTTGTTATTTTCTAACTCCTTTGCAGTGTTTCTGCAACCTCAGCATAGCCTCAAATTTTAGCTTCCTATTTCTGAGGCTGCAAAGTTTCTCATAGCTTTAAGATCACTGTCACATTTTGTTCAAAAGCTTTAAAAAAAAAAAAAAAAAAAAAAAAGAGAGAGAGGAAAAAAGCAACAGAAGGAGGTATCTTTTTCAAGATGTATGATTATTCTTTGTTGAGAACCCATTCTCCTATATAAAAATCAAACCAAAAACTATGTATACACTCAGAAGCCCTGCAGAATTTAAATACAAAATGGCATTAGCTAAGTAGATATCACTTCATGGAGCTTTCACAGCTACCTGCTGGGAAGACAACAAGGATCTTTGAGTCTCGTTACCTATATATTGCTAATGAGTTAAGGTTATCTTGGCCAGCTAAGCCATCTATATAATTCGGGCCCTTAGGCTTCTTGTGGCATTACTGGGGAAAAAAAAATAGAGTAAGAATATTGAAGGAGCACTTCTTCGCATTGTAAAAGACTATTTCAAGATAAACAGGAAAAACTTCTATCTAGGTGGTTAAGCTGTAGCCCTTTCAACCAGAAACAGAAAAATAAATAGAGAAAAATAAATAAAAATAAACAAATAAAACCTCACAAAGAACAAAAAAACAAACACCAACAAGAAAAAAAAAAAATGCAGAGGACTAGAATGATCTGATTTACGACTTCTCATGAGATGACTAGATCTATATCTACTTTTTAAAAATGTTACGCAAACTAGGAGTTAAGAGAATGATTGTCATAACCAAAGGCATGTATGACACTACCTTAACAGGGATAGGCAAGGACAGACAAGGATAAACTTAATTTAAACTTGGAAACTCAAGGCAATTCAGTCTCACTTCATTCTTAGCTTTAGCAACCTTGATTATTTCTCTGCGCATCGCGACATCACTAGAAAATTATTGCTCTTGTGCTTCGACCAGAACAGGCTCTTGACAGAGAATGGATGGGTTTGGCTCTCCCTTCACCTGTGGCAGGATGAGATCAGCAGCTGAAGCCCGTCAGCCGCTCTGTCTTGACGTCACCCGTGACGAAACAGGGCAGGGTGCTGGGGCCCAAGGCACCGGGGGGGCTGCGCCACCGCCACCGCGGTCCCGGCTGCCCTCTCGTGGTCCCGCCTGGTACAGAGCTTCCGAGGAGGAGGATCAGAAGGGGGGGGAAAAGGTAATTTGCCCAAACTACAAGCAAAATGCAAAGAATGGTGAAGCACGTGTCCTAAAAGTCTTAAAAAAAATAAAAATAAAAATAAAAATAAAAAAAATTGCTTTCCTTATCTAGCCCGACAGAACTTACAAATCTTTACAATGGACAATGTTAAGTTACCAGAGTGGTTTTCATTAAAATGAAATGCAAAACTCTGCTTGATTGCAGTCTCAACAGGTTTAAGCCTCATATGGTTTCACAGGATTACAATGCACATATATATATATTTATAACGAGAATTAGTTTAAAGAAAGGTAGGATTTTACACAAGGACTAGCCAAGTAAACCCATGTGCCACCAGGAACAGTTAAGTTTATTTTCCCCAGTGATAGTGGTAAGGACAGGTGGGCTAAAAGGACGCAGTAATCCTTAATGCAGATGGAAAACATGCCTTAGCAGAAAACCTAAAGCTGGACAGGCTAGATCCTGGGGATCATGGCTGCACTTATCTCTTGGACTTGAAAGAGGCCTTACAGCCATTCTGCGCTGAAAATTTGGAAAGGAAACTGAGCTTTCCAAAATAAGAAATGAGGCCATGGCAACTATTAGTCATGACTGCAAAACGTCAAGGTTCAAGCTCAATATTTCAAGAGACAGGATCAGAACACTTCCACCTGAACCATGCTGTTGTTTCACAAGTGCTCATTGTCTTGATTCAGAAGTGATCTGAGACCTTCTTGTCTATGTGTCCACAGGAACACTTGTTAAGGCTCACAATTGCTTGACTTGCCAAAGCAAATCAAAAGAATTAGAGCAGAAAAGCCCTCCTGAACAAGCTGGAGGCTCAACAATAATATATGGTTTGTAAATGCTATGCTAGTTTCTGGTGTTTCTTTGGAGAACATAGTGCTTTCATTTAATTTAATTAATTACTCACAAAATCTCTTGCATTGACCCAAACAAGAAAAACGGGAACAGGGTTTGTGTGGCAAACAAAACCCAAGAGCCTAACATTACATGTCACACTACTGCAAAGGGCATTCTCTGACAAAACCCCATAAATGCCATTTTTGAGGGCCTGCCTGGTAATTCAAAAAAATAGATCTGGATTATATGACTGTCCATGACAGGTTCACGTATTTATTGTAAACAAGTTGGGAATGAGTTCTCACTCTCTCAGAACCTCTCTCACCATAACACCACGCAAATAAACACTACCTAATAGCAAACTGACACATCAGTTTTGGTAGGAATTTGTATCATTTCTACTATGAAGTCATGAGGAGGGAGGAAAAACAAGGAACAACCTTCTGCAGGGCTCTGCATGGTTCTGGTGGTGTTGAGGCTGGTGAAGAACTAGCACATGGCTGATCTTTCCACCGGGTCTTCTCAGACACCCTACAGTTGAACCCCAGCTATCATTTATCCTGTTTCACATTTTTTATAAGGTGCAGCCAACTATGCATGTCTATGTTATGCATAACTTTTCAACCCTTCTAACCCTACCTTACTTATTAATCAAATATACAAAAGCCACAGGATGGTTCCCATCACCAAAGCAGCCACACTGTCTGCTCCAGTGGAACTGGCAGACTTCACACTTTACTTTCTAATCATTGTATTTTCACTTTTCTCTCTGAAATCCCAGAACAATATCTGTTAAATCCTTCTACCCTTTTACAAAACTCCTATGGTTTTGCTGGCACCAGAGAGCTGTGGGACCAAGAGTCTACACCTCTGCCTTAAGTTAACATAGTGCTTTAAAAAAATTACATTCTCATGAGATATAAGTAATACCTTGACCCAGTGAAATGATGTTTGACAACAGAAAATTATTTAATTAGGATTAGGGCTGCATGTGGTTTGGTCCAAGAGAGGTCTCTGGAGAAATTTTGTTTGACACATCCCTGAGGGAAATGACTACACAGAATAGATTCTGCCCAGGGTTTCTGGCAGACGGAGGAAGGAGGATGGAGGGGATTAGGACTTGCAGTGGGGGTGCCTTCTGTCACCACTGCAATATGCCTCTGGCTAGACAAACATTAGGATAAGGTTTTTAAGGAGCAGACTGACTTCAGGGAGTTCAGAATTGGCTGTGAGAATTCATGAGACAGCATCACACAGTACACTCCTGATATTTTCTGTTGCTCATTCAGCAGCAAATGACATCTGTTCCTGTCATTATGGTGCTAATTCACAGATTCAGCGTGTTCTTTAATTGCAAAATTAATTTTAATAAGTTAGAGCCCCTGTGCATGCACACTACTGGGTAAAAATCAGTGGGATTTTCTATTCTCTTTTCAAATGAAGGATATTGTAGATATTTCCTGAGGTTATTAGTACCTGCATAAGCATGGACTTTTAGTATTTGGATAACGTTAAGTCCTTGATGTATTCAGTTATCCATTTCATCTCCTGATGTCTCTGTTTTACAGGAATTACATTTGATTAGTGTGTCCCTTTTGTTTCCTCCATGCTCCAATTGCATGGTACTAGGACAGATGTTTAAGTAATTGGGAGGATGTTTATTAGGGGATTTTTTTAGATAAAGTCTCAAGTCACAGGGGAATAGGACATGAAGCAGCTTATTCCCTTTTGTGAACATTAAATGACTTAAGATCACAAGGATGGGAGCCCCTGCAAAAATCTGAGCTAGCTATAGCCATTTTAGCAAGAACGTGAGAAAGGATACATAAGGGAAAAATACATCTTTAAAAAAAACAAAAAACATAAAACCCCAAAAAAAAACCCAAGAAACCACAACCAAACAAAAATTGTAATTAAAAAAACTTGCAGATTTTATAATGAGGTAAGTCTGCAGTGCAAGAAAGACTTCTCTCTTGAGCAAAATGTAACAAAATTCCCTGTGAGGTATAAAAATGGAGGATTAAAGAAGAAATTATCCTGGCTCCAAGTCAGGCTTATAAATACTAGAAATCTTCCACCTCAGAACTCTGACACTTTGCAAATCAAGACTTTTCCAGAAAATTTGGGTTCTTCACTCAAAGTGAAGTGTAACTCACTTTGAGTTACAAAGGTAACTTTGCACCTTACTTGGCCCAAGTTACACTTAGTGGATTCAATTAATCTCAGTCATGTTACTGCGGGCTTCAGAGAAATTTCATTGTCCCACCATTAAGTTCAAGGAAAACTATTTGTGTTCATTATATTCTTACTGACAAGACAAACCTGAGCTTGCAGCAGCTCCGAGCTGTAATTTTTAAGCAGAAATAAGCTGGTGGGAGAAGGAAAAATGATGCTGAAAGGGATGTTGAAGGTATAATCTTGGGCAACTACAGATGGTTATTAGGCTTTCTGAAATGACCAGTGGGGCAGGGGATGGAGTCAACACTTCCAGAAGAACTTTTCTCTTACATTTTGCCAGTTATTAACCAACACCACATTACCTGCAAACCAGTGCTCCCTCAGTGATTGTCTCCCCTATGGAAAACAAAATAGCTCAGCTTCATTGGAGTTACTGTTTTCAGGGGGTCTTCTCCCAACCCTTTTCCCTATTCCTTCCGTATTCCTTTTCCCTTGCACCCAAGCAGCATGTGTTGACTACTGCACCCATGGAGCAAGAAGAAAGCTAATAATGGAAAAGTTGCTTCTGATTTTTCCCGAAGACCTATAATCTACTGCAATCACCACCAAGTATCACAGCTACTCCTGTGCAATGGCTCTTATATGTGATTGGAAAGCTTGTGCTGCTACTGTCCCATATTTGCTAGTTCTCATGACAGCAATTAAAACCTTATAATGTCTTTTTTTTTTTTTTTTTTTCTGAGAGCCACAGCTCCTGAAAACAAGTAATTACTTAATGATCTTTTATTTTCCTAATGACAGATGTTTCAAGCCCTTGTACTTGCAGAGAAGCTTGAAAATGGGACTTGGGGGAATTCTAAAGGCTTTATAAAAATACCCTCAACATTCAAATAAAAAGAAGGAAAAGATTTTATTATTGTTGTTTTTTTGATATTTTTAAACAAAACGGAGCACAAAAGCACCCCTGCAAAAAGAAATTAAATGCTACATCTACTGATATTAAAGGGAGTAATCCTATAAATAAGATTTTAATCCTATTAGGATCGGATAGAAATGTTTTCAAAAGGAAGCTTTATACTTCCCACAACTACATTTTGCACAGGAAGGACCCAAACCCCTACATGAAGCTGTAACTGCCGACTTGGTGCTCTTGCACTTTCCCCACAAAAGCTGTGGTCTTATCCACCACCTCTTCTATGAGATATTTTTCTCTTTGTGAAGGCATCACAGCTACTAAAGCACCCAGATCACTATCACGCCACCTCCAATAGGAGATGCTGACACATGCAGTAGACATTAAGGGAGCCCAGAGCAACAAAAAGTCTTAAAAGCTAGTACTGAGCAGTGTCCTGAAACAATGCAACAACTTACAGCCATTAACAAGCTGACCTAAAATAAACCATGAATTTCAGAATGACTTGACAAAAAAGTTAATTTTTTTTTCCTTTGGCAAAAGTGGTTCATTTCCACAGAAAATACCAATTTTGCTGTAACCACAAATGTCTGTCAAATCATTTCAATGGCAAAGTTTCCAACCAACACTAATCGTTAGTCACTTGAAAATGTACACTAAAACAAAGGACATTTTGATGTACATCTGCAGCCAATCAACAGACTAATTTGAAACAAAAGAAATCCATATACAGTTGGAAAAACAAAAAGACCAGCCAAACTGAGTAGCTGCCAAGAATAGCCTTGAGGGAACATCTGAATGACACCAAGATATGTTGTTCTACACTTATCTCGAGCAAAGCTCTTTTGATTGCAATGAATTTCTACACTTTATCATACTTTCACTGTATCACAGTGAAAAAAAAACCCAACACAATCAACTCAAGTAAGCTTTACGGTTCTCAAGGATAGATCAGGTACACACTGGAAATGTCATCACTGCAAAACCCTCAGAAATATGTGTCTAACCTGACATTCTGTTTGGAAGAATGTTTAGTTTAGAAAAAAATCTCGACAAGACTTCACTGCCATCCAATTGCACAGCACATAACATTTTACAGCAAGAACTATGAAAATTTTAATGTTGAGAAAAATAAAACCAATTTTTAACTACAGTGGGGATCCTTGGTTATAGTAGGGGTAAAATAATACTGTGTCTAGAGATGTTCCACAAAACTTCTCAGACTCTCCACGTGAAATGAAGTAATTGCATATGTAACCCATGGCACAAATAGCTCAAATCAAAAGAGTGAAGAAAGAAGCATCTGACCTAAAAAGGAACCAGATTTTTTTTCAACTAAATTTAATGACAGTCTGAATACTTTTAAAGTAGTGAAATACAAATTGAACAGCATGATGCAGTAAAAATTACATTCAGCATCCTAAAATGCTGGTAATGAAAATGTAAATGCTTCCCAAGAAAAATAGGTCATTGTTTGAAAAAATAACCAAACAACATAAATATTCCTCATGGGAGTTCAAAATTTCTTTCTTGCTCATGTCATTCTAGAAGAACAGAGATCTGCTTAACTAATAACTAAAATGTCTGACAGCCTCTTTTTTTTCTCAAGCTTCAATCAATGCCGTTAGGCAGAAGGAAGGTGAGAATTTGTGAAGTATGCAACTGCAGCTTCTAGACAGATCTCAGGTGGAAGTTTCTTCAAAACCCCAGCACACTGTGTACAGGAAGGTCTATAAAAGTTTGGAGTATAGACATGTAGTGCACATCTATCTGCAAGGGCCCTGCAATCTTTGATATATGCACTGAGAAAATAATCAGATATGTGGATCCTCTCGGAAATGGAGACCAAACATCAGAATATATGCTATTTCCCAACAATGAGACAACCATCATTCTAGCATGGAAAAGAAAACCTCAAAGGTCATGCAGTTTCTAAAACAGGTCCCACAAATTGCAAGATAATACTATAAAATGTGGCTCTTATTGAAAGGGGAGTTATGTATACCAGCCCACGATTTCTATGAACAGTGTTGGCAATAGGACACTGAGAATTTCATTTCCTGGGAGAGAAGGAGGATGTATCACATGAAGATTATAAAATTCAGTTTCTTGATCTGGTTGCTGACATGTTCATTTTGAGAATCAATTAAAACTTGTCTTTGGCTTGACTGCATTAGGGGAGCCAGTCACGAGGGTCATGTCTCTCAAGTTTCTCATGGTTCAGGCCACTTTCAAGCACTGCTGAGATGTCTAAAAAAATCACTGTGCGAGGGATGACAAAACATGCCAGGCCTATTTTTTAACTCCTTTTCCAAGAGCTGCCTTGTTGTCTCTTGCCTTCCTTTTTTCCCCTCCCAAAATACTGTGATTCACCACCTCTTAAGTGGCACTCATCCATGGGACCTGGCAGGATTGATCAAAAACTGGAAGTCTGCTTTGCTATTTTGAGAACACTGATTGCACAGGACTACCAAGTGGGAGCACCAGGAAGAGATCTGATGAAGCTCTGCCTAACACCAGTACTTGAATCCCAAATGGACTTTGGGTTCAAACCAGCCAGGCTTTATCATTTATGAAGGTCTGCAAGAACTTTGGAACAGAGGAGCAGAGTTCTGAAACACGCACACCTTTACAAGAACACCGTCCAAGAGAGCAGCTCCCAAATAACATTCTCCTTTATAACCTGATTGAAATAATCGTCACCCAGTCAAGCAGTTTGTTGGTTACACTAAAAGCAAAACATGCTTCCAGCTGTGAGAGATAATTACTGTTTATTGACTGGCTTTTGAGGACTTTCATGCTATATTTAGTTGTAGGGTTGTTTGGGTTTTTTTATTTGCATCACAAGCATTGATGAAAAGGACTGCTGTTTAGAGCAGTCAGCTGTCTTCTCATGATTAACCTCTTATTTCACTTCAGAATATGTTTCACCTGCAAATGTGCTTGGACTTCAAGGTTAATCCTGGTCAAAGTGCCATGAGTTCTTGGTGAAGCGGTAACTGCATTCATCAGCATTACCTATTGATAGCACTGTTATCCAGTGCTGTTTGTTGCTTGTTTTTTCTATTTGAGTATTGTCTCAAGCACCAGAAAGGACAGTTAATTATAACCTTCTCAGTATGGAGGGAAGATTTTAGAAGTGACAGTACCAGCTTGAACCAGCATTCTATCCAGTTAAGTGTTCCCACGTCTTACAATGGTCAGCACAGTTGCTTCCAGAGGCAGAATCAAAAACCATAAAACAATCACACCCCCATAAAACAAACAACCCCTCCGTATCCATTAGTTACAATAGTAGTAGTAGTAGTACACCTTTAAGCCAGGAATTTTAAAGTCCTTTCCAGGACATTTTTCTTGAATACAATTTCTGTTAGTCTTTACCTTTATTCCATTTGTTCTGTACATGACATAGGCAAAGCCCAGAGATGTAGCCTTAAATGCAACTTGAGGTCCATGAGGACAACCAAGGAAAGTCTGTCCAGGCTCTGCTTGCAGTGTTTTTCTCCACACTGGTGTGATGTGAGGACAATGCAACTGGAACTATGCAAAAAATGCAGTGGCAAGCAGGAAAGGTCAGACTACAGCTCTAGTGCCACGACTTTGGCAGTTTCAGACACAGGAAAGGGAAAGGCACAAAGAACAGAGCAGTGAATCAAAATAATTAAGAAGTTTTGCTAAAATATTCTTTCTTAAACCAAGATGTTTTTCTTTGGAACTGGGCCTGAAGTTTAAGTCACCTAAAACTGAAGCATTTCATTCTGAAGTAAACAATGTCGCAACTGAAGCACTAAAAACATTTTTTTTTTTCTTGTTTTGCTGAATTGCTCCAAAGATTGTTTTCAGATAAATCCAAAACCTGTTTAAAATATTCATTAAGGTTCCAAATGGACTCATCACAACATGCCAATTGCAAAACTCATCCCCTTTCTGTACAGAAAACTTGATTAAGTTTTTACACAGCTCTGTGGAGGCCACATGACTAATTGTAGAATTAAACAGTCACAAAGCAGCAACAAGATCACGCAATAAAAATGTTGATTGTAAAAGATTCAGGACCACTGTGTGTTAAAGAGGATGGAAAAGGAAAAATTGCCCACTGTGTTATTGGAATCTATAGGAAGAGGCTGAATTTTTATGTCCTCCTTGTGGATGAAGGGTTCGGAGTCAGATAATATATTGTAGAAATACATTTTTTGAGTAATATCTCTATCACCAGGGTAACCTCACAGCAGCCCACCATTTATTCTACATTCCCATCCCTGTACACAGACAGGAAAATACAGAGAATTATTATGGAGTGGATTTATGGCTGCTATAAGGAAAAGAAGTTCAGACCTTTACTTGCAGGACTTTTTACCTGCACTGGACACAAAGGTGAGAGCAACAGAAGAAAGAGTTAAGACAGCCTTCTTAAAAGTGACTATTTAGTTGGTTATACAGGAGAATTAAACATCAGAGTAGGAGGGACAAACTTCCCTTACCGTTAAAACTGGGATCCAGCCTGTCATCTGGTTTACTGTAGATGAAGAGGTTTATTGTCAAACTATAATCTCAATTGTTATTTCCTGTTTTAGAGCTCAGGCAGCAAGGTTTATGATCAAGGCACTGTTTTGAAAAGAATTTAAAATTGGCCTAGTTCTGCCTCCCACTAAATTTAATGGAAGCCCTGTTGGTAACTTCAGTGGGAAGATTAGATCGATGATGAGTGCTTGTGAAAATCATATCCTAGGGCAGAGTGAGATTAAAGATTCTTAACACTCCTAAAATTAATGTATTAAAATTACTGGAGCATTCAAAAGCAGATTCAGGTTGATTTGTAGGGTAAGGGCATTTGTGGGGTAATAATCGTAACTTATTAAGCAGACATTAATATTTTTAAGGCAGAATATGCCATGCACATAACCACCTTGTCTGAATTCAGTCATCCTTAAACAAGTCACTGTCACCAAAGTAAATAAGATAGAACTTGAAGACTATGAGTAGTTATGATTGTTCTAGCAGAGCAACACCTGCAGCCTCCCAATAGTATTGCCAGCAGAAGAAAGAGGCAAAAGTCTTAAGGCATATTCTTTAAACTTCTCTGTAAAATTAATTCCAATCCTCTCTACCCCTCTTTAGAAAAGTTTGAGGGAATAAGAGCAAGACAGAAGGTCAGTGGGTTTTTGTGCCCTCTAGTGTCATAGAACTGTTCAGTGCTAGTTTTCTAACTATGACTGGTGGCATCAAAAGATACAGTCTTACTAACTGTGGCTCAACTAAGTAACTCAGGCAGAGTACCAACATCTTTCTCCAACACAAGATAAATATGATACAGGTCTTCTCCACCATCTGATTGGTGGAGAATCCACCATCCACCATCTCCAACTTCTCCCATCTGATTAACAATTTTGCATTTTTGTAAGTGCTATTTCCCCAGGTTCATACATTTTATTTTTTACTTCTGAGATTGCTTAATTTTACCAGCATGGGTTAAGAGTGCATAGCCTGCCTTTTATCTAAACTGAACATCAGCTTTCTGCAAGGAAGAGAAAGCTATAACATCCCTCATAGTGATTGAAGTTTATTATAAAAGGTTCACTCTTCTTTGTGAGGCACTCTTTTCTCTATTGCCCTGATTACATTCTCATTGAAATCAGCAGCAAAGATCTGACCCTGATGGGAACAGGAGCAGGATCTGCAGTAATCAGTAATTAAGGCAAGGACTTATGTTCTTGGAGGCAGAGAAAAAAGGCTTTCATATTTACCCTTCACATGCACAAAGCAGTTAGCTGGTCTGGGGGCTTTGCACACTTCAGGAGAAGCTATTATAACAGCAGCTATTATAACAGCACAGCAGTAATGACTTCTGCTGGTGGAGGGGCAATATGCACTTGAGAACTTAGTAAGGTGCTGCATTATTAAAATTCATTATTAAAAATTCATCCCATTGGTTATTTGATCATTTTCAGTCACAGTCTCTGTTTAGCTCCCCAAACCAAAATAGCTACAGGGCAGATGTCACAGCAAAGGAGTTATTTAAACTTTGTGAATATCACATCATATAACTGCTTCGAACTAAATAAAAATAATCTATTCTAAAAACTGAAAGTCATGCTCTGGCACTTCTTCAATAAAACCTGTGAGAAGAATTCATTGTATTAATCCAGGTTGCAGTAGGAAGGTGCCCACATCATCACCAGTAGACCAAATATCCTCAAATGGCAAAAAAATGAAGAAGCCTGGAGAACTTACTTTCACAATTAGAGATCAAAGTTGAAATTACATGCAAAAGTGCCTGTGTCTCCATAGAAGAAGGGAGACTTGGCTTTACTGCTCACTCACGCTGTATCTTGCCTTTAATGAATTACTTGCTGTAAGTTCCAGTGAAGTAAACTAAACAGCTCCCATTTTCTTCAATAATTAATCTACTCCAGGAAATAGTTTCAGAACTTTTCAGCACGACCAAATGAATTCAAGAAGATGAAGAAAGAAAAGAAATTACTCAAGAAAAGCATTAAAACCAAATTCCATCTTCTGGTTTTAATATGAACGAGTAGGATGCTGGCCTGTGACGTTGAAAAACTGGGCTCAGAACCCTGTGCATTTAACATAACAGAAAATTTTTAAAGGAGGAAAAGAAATTCAAATTATAGGAGCCAGGGTATGGAAAGAATGCACAACCAGTGTTCAAATTCTGCCCGGATCCCCATAGAGGTCTGGTAGGTTGCTCTACCATAATGTAACGGAAGTCATTCAGGACATGAGTTACTTCATGTGAACAAAAGACTCACTAGCAAAGGTGTCTATAGGACTAGTTGGGCATGTTAGAAGTTAGTCTTGGATTTGGGCATCTAATTCTCCTCTCTGTCCAGAAGCCTTTTAAATTTATCAGTCCAGAGCTCAGTTTCCCCCATCAGGAACAAAGAAACTACAATTTCCTAACCTAATAAAAGTGACTCAAAGACAAGCCTACAACAACAACCCCTCAAAAAAAAAAAAAAAACAAAAAGAAAAAAAAAAAAAAAAAAAACCAAACCCCAAATAAAACCAAACTTAATTCCTGAGATGTAAACAGGTGTTACATTTATATCAGAGAGAGAAATAAAGTTAAAAGGTGCACATCTCTGTTTCTGTGTGAACCTCCATGAACTTCCCCCTTGGATTATGCCTTTCTTGCTGTGTTTACAGGAAACTGAAAAATGATCGTGTGGAATACTACTTCTTAAAGGCTTCAGTTTGCAGATAATATAACAGATAGCTTAACAGATATTTTAATGCCTCTCTGACTAATGCTGTATTTCCTAGTAAATGTATAAATATATCATTGTTAAATAAACAGTCCTATAACTTCTTGTAATTACACACAGCTGCAAAAATGTGTTTGCTCAAATGTCAGGAACACAGAACTTTTTGCTTTTTCAGATTTTCCCATACCCCTAGGCAATTTATCCTGAAGCTTAAGCTGGAATATATATGGGTTTTTTTCCCCATCATTAGAAATTAATTTATTTTTTTAAGCTGTTACGGTGCATTCACTTCAAATAGTGAGTATCTTTTGCCCTTTCCTCAGAGACTTTGGCTAGATCAAGCTTTTCACAAAGGTTTTAATTAAAGCAAAGAGGGTTGGAAGTCAAGGTTAACAATCACAGGTATCATCTTCCTTTGAGATCCACAAGCTCATCATCTGCAGACAGCTGATACAGCTTACCATTTTAACTCGATGTGGTACCTTAAATGTCTGCAATGTATTGAGTTTCAAATAAAAAAAATCAAGTCGGATCATAAACTCACAGACATAATTTAGCATGAAAGATGTCTCTAAAGTAAAGCCTTGATCCAGACACTTGAATACTGTAGAAAGTCAGATCCAAACCTATTCACTCAAAAAGTAGTAATGAGAGCCTTACAGATATTTTAACACATATAAAATATTTTAAAATATATAACATCTTGCTTGGCGTCTTTCCTTAGAATGAAAATCAAATCCCAGTCCAAACTCTCTATAAAATCTGAGAATTTTTTTATCCAGCTCTAGGGTTTGACAGTTTTTAACTCCTATTTGAATTCTATGCCAAATAGGGAGTAAGACTTCTGTTTTCCAAGCAGGCCAAGATTTAAATGCCCAAATATCATTGAAAGGAAACAAAAACACCAAACAAACAAACAACAAACCAAAATAAAAACAAACAAAAAAGTCATAACCAAAAATCCACTAATTTAAAGATGTTAGAAGGCCTTCTACTTATCTGTTCATTAAATAACACACTTTGCAAAGTTTTATTTCTTACTACTGTGCAGTATAAATGCCATTATTAGAAAGGGGTAAATTTCATTAAATGCTGAGAGTTTTTTTCTGATCAGAAATTTTCAGAATATTGAATTCCAAAGACAAAAACCTCTTGCCTGTTTTGGACGAAATGGACTCTGGACCAACAAGAGAGAACTCTAAATGTTCTAAAGTTTAGTTGAGCTGTAGAGTTTTAATCTCACCTGACTGGGACAAAGCTATAAATACTTTCTCACAAGATACTCGACATTTCAACTAGAAAATTCTGTCACTGCCTCTCCCAAAGTCTTGTCTCTGCCATAGAAATGCAGGTCAGGGCTCTGAGTGCATGGACTAAAAAGAAGAGCAAATGGAACAGGAGGAAAAGTGTGTGGGACTACTTAAAGCTCTAATTCTGAAGCATTCTCTTTCACTAGCTCAAAAAGCTTGTGTATAATACTCCCCACATGTAGCCCAAGAGAATATGGCTGACAATTTCCAGGTGCAATGGAAAACTTCGGAAAGCATCTCAAAAAAGGAAAGCCTGCCATTAACTCTAATTCTTGACCTCCAACTTCCCTTTACAAAGCTGAGCAATCAGAGTACATACCTAACAAAAATTAATTCAGATTCATTCTCCTGGTGTAAATAATGAGTGATAGGAAAATTAAAATTGTTTCCAGCATCAGAAATACATTGTGTTCACAGGAGTTTTCTGTAATAGATAAGCCAGGCACTATTTTTGCCAGAAGCATAGAGAACGCAGTGGCTGAAAAAATCTCCAGCTTTTAATATCCACTAATATATTTCAACAAAAATCTTTCCTTTCTTTGTATTTTGCTTTCAATAAAAAGATAAACAGCATCTTTGTGCTAATATACAGGTTGCCAAATGGAGTTTTAAATAGAGACACGGTGCTTTGAGCTGGATTCTAAAGCAGATGGAAGCCAACATAATTGTTGGAAAATGAGGCTGACATTCGTGTTTTCTGACATATATATCTGAGGGCAGACTGCATCATTCTGCTCCTGCTAAAGAGCTGGGATTTGGGCCAGAGACCTGCAATAGTCAAGTTGAGAGGATATAAAGGCAAAATGATGCCATGCAAGGGGAATATTGCGTGACTTCCACAATCTAGTGCAAATGCAGGAAGAGTGCTGCTTCATCGCTATTACCAGAAAAAGAACCTGGTTTTCTTTTCTCAGATGCTGAACTTTTAGATTTTTCTCTCTGCTCATCAAAACCCCAGGGACCCAGGACTGCCCACAGGTAGTGTAAGTTCTGCTATTTGCAATATAGCAGTAACAGGATTTGAAGCTCAATACATTGAAGAATCTGATGAAATCTCGACCACTTTAACAATGGAAGTCCATGTTATTTTCCTTCATTCATTATTTTAATCACAACCACTTTCTTGAACAAGTTGGAGAAAAGACTAAGTTTTCTCTGTTCCAAGACCAGTGTTTCAGTACAGATTACTCCTTGCAGAAAATAACAAAAAGTCATGATGTCTTTCTGTGGATAAAGAATCATAGAGTGGTTTGGGTTGGAAGGGACTTTTAATGATCACTTAGTTACAACCCCTCCTGCATAGACACGGACACCTTCCACATGAACAGGTTGCTGAAAGCCTTATCCATCCTGGCCTTGAACACTTCCAGGATTATATGTGCCAGTTAGCTCAATAAGACAGGAAGAAAACAAGCTCTACCAAAAATCTATTTTGTTCAGATACAGTTTGCCTCAGGAAACAATTTATTGGGCAGAAAGTTGCTTCAGCTAACATGGTCTACAGTGTTTAGAAACTGTCTCTTACATGCTTCCCCTAAGCAGGGACTCCCAGAGGAACTCCATCTACCCTCACACTTTTTGCCATCTGCCTCACAGTCACATGAGCAATGCATTCTTCCCTTCAACCAAAATCCCTCCTTGGGCTCAGAACCTTTATGAGGACCAGATGTTCTTGGGTCTCACTAGACCTAAACCATACAGATACAGCTGTCAGTAATATAATTAGGCATAAACAGGTCTCATCTCTCCTTAAACAGCTGTTCATCTTATGACCAACTGGTATGTTCAGACATCTTAAAATTTTCAACTTGCTATTTAACTTGCAAGTGTCAAGAAGAAGGCTGTGTATATGTATAGATTTATAAGAAGCCCCCTTCTTCTATAGATGTCTGGCCTTTAGGACATATGCCAAGACCAAAAATGCACAGTACATGTTGAGAGACTTAGACTTTTCTCTGTTAAAGCAATGCACACAGACACCAGTTCACCCAAATTCAGCTCTCTGACCTAGGAGCTAGAATACCTTGTTTTATCTCAATATTATCTTACAATGATTACTACGAACATATGGACTTACTCAAAGAAGGCTTACCTGTTGATGCAGTGTAGTTGGGAATCATCTTTTTCCATTAGTCTTTGCTTGTTTCCTTCTGAGTCCTGCTTTCATTCTGCAGGCGTTTACACCACTTCACACACACACAAACACTTCTCTGTAGTCTGGGTGATGCACTTTGACTGCCATTTTTCTGACACAGCTGACACCACCTGAACTGAAGGAGGTAGGAAGGCTCCTTCGGTCAGGACAGGAGCAAGCTTCATCCTCTGAGAATTGAGGTGAGGATTAGGTATTTCTGTGTACTCCAGTAGGCCTGTACAAACACAGACATAAACCCTATGAACAAGTGGTAAGGAAAACAAAAAGCTGCTGTTCTTTCAGGCAGAGAAATGTTCTTCTTCATAAAGAGAAGTACATCAGGAAGTTCTGGTAGTTTGCTGGATCAGAGGTTTGATGTACCTTATCATCTCTGGGTATCAAATGTGGCATTGCATTATTTCCGCTACCTTAGGATGACCTGGAGAGTGCACCCTTTCACTGAGCAGGACAGTCCTTGCCACCGGTTATTCAAACTTACATTACAAACACATAACTCATTTTTGTTTGATGAGGTCCATGAACTCTGCCAGAAGCCTTAGCTACTGAAAACTGCAGTCTTTCAGGTGAGGCAAGCTGAGTGCATAAAACACATGGTGCAAACCTTCCAGGTGGTCATCTTAATATAATTAATTTATTTGAAGCACTGTCTTTATCTAAAATGCTAATTACATCACTTCAGCTGCACTGAGAGCATTAGAGAACCTGAGGCAGAAGTGGGTGCCTGGTCAACTCACTATCACAAATGAGTGTTTGGAAAATGTGCCAGCTGCCTCATCTCCCAGGACCAGCTCTGGAAATCCATCAGCATCCAGCTATGGGAATGGTCCAGCAACATATTATCCACTAACAATTACACTAAGAGCCACAAGGAGCTGCTAAGAAGCATCTACATCATTCTGCCCTTACGGTGTTCTGCTCAACTTTTACACTGTGGAGGATCAGAGCACATGCTTCCCAAGATGATGGAAAAACTTGCTTAAATTTGAGGGATCTGTGGACCAAGAGTGGTGGATAACTCCTCTATTGCATTAGCCTAACAAGCTCAGNAGAAAAAAATTCAGATACTTAAACTTTATCACTGTAGAGCTTGAAGCCCAAGCTGTACATTTATGTTAAATATGACAAATGCAGACTGTTCTCAGGAGATAAACACCCATGTTGAACTTAATTTTTTTTTTCCTGGAAATTAATTTGTATGATTTTGTGGAAACAGTAAGTGTGATGTTCATATATCAGTGGATTTGCTGGTGGAACGAAGTAATGTAAATACATAGTATAATGACTGGTAGATCACTGCTTTTCCTAGCTTTTATAATTTCATATGTTATACTTCTGGCAGTTTCAGAGATCTGATTTTTCATTAACAATTATTTTTTTTTTTTTGCATTTTAGCAGTATATTAGTAAATCTTTTTTATTAAGACTACTGAAGATTGGTGCTGTTTTCCCTCATAAAACATCGATATGTAGAATTATATAGTTGTTTGACAACAAAAATGTAAAAAAATAATAATTCTAAACTGTTCATTACTTTGTGCTGAGGCATAAAGACACAGAATAGTATTTGATCATTGAGGTATTTAATGAGAAAAACAGATGACCTTGATTTACAGGTTCTTGAAATATCCCTTTTCATCTTAAAATTTCCATCCATCTTAAGGTCAACAATTTTTTCTACAAACAGGATCAGTGGCACATTTAAATACATAAAATAGGATGAGAATTGCTGCTTAGGTAACATTTCTGATAAAGCATATCAGTATGTTCCATGCTGACGCCAAATGTCTACGGAGATAATTGAAAACTGTCAGTGAGGTGTGGCTATGGTATATCAGAGTGTTTGTGTGCTTTTAACATACATCATTTTTTGTTCCAGTATGGAACAATGTCTTCAAAAAATTCATAAAAAGCTATAGAAGTCTTGCAGCTTATTTTTATTATCCATTTGTGTATTTTCTAAATAAAAGGTTGGCAGCAAAATTAACAAATTCCCTCTTATAACCCTTTTCTTCTCTTTTATCACTCTCCGTTTCTTCAATGACTGAAACTGTATAAAGCAAACCATTTTTTCCTTTGACAAAGCAATACTCAACTTGGGACAAAAAGATTACTGAAAATAAGGACATTTTTTTCACTTGTAGCCAATACTGTAGGAGGGGTTAAGCAGTATTATTTGCTGTACTAAGTTAAACTGAACAGAATTGTTTACTATATGAAGATTAATGGAATATAAGGGAAGTGGTTAAATAAGGCCTTTACATAATCAACAGGGCAGGAACTATGCAGAGCTAACTTTAGGAGTGTGTTTTTTGCTCCTTGTTTCAGGATGATTCCAGTTTGACTTCTTCACAGCAATGGAGTTATGGGACTGTTGCTAAGACCTTACCAGCAACAGGGATGGAAACAGTAAGACAGGATTTGGGACAGTTGTGTCAAAATTGCATTCTGGCCAAAAGCTGTACAAACAAAAAATTTGCTCTCTGGAGGGACTTCCATAGATCTACATATATTGAAATCCCCTGACTAAAGGCTATTTCACCTAGTGTGAAAGGAGTCAAATATTTATTGCCTAGGCAAGCACAGTGCAGTGCATGCTAGAAGGCACCTAGCTCCCTTCTGGCACTATGTGGTGGAAAACAAAGTTTTCACATATCTGGAACAGGAGAGGTAATGATACAGAAGGATTTGGTCTCAAAGGTACTAGCAGGCTGACTTGTGAGAGAGGGATTTGCCTTCCAGTCCCTGAAATAATACTGTTTCTATAATTTGCACTAGACTAGTCAGGAACCTATCCAAATGCCAATTGTTTCCAGCTAATTGTCCCAACCACTATACTGTATGATCTTTCAAAACAGAATCATAGAATCATCATAGAATCATAGAATCCTAGGGGTTGGAAGGGACCTTGAAAGATCATCTAGTCCAACCCCCCCTGCCAGAGCAGGGCCACCTAGAGCACATCACACAGGAACGTGTCCAGGCGGGTTTTGAATGTCTCCAGTGAAGGAGACTCCACAACCCCCCTGGGCAGCCTGTTCCAGGGCTCTGTCACCCTTACTGTAAAAAAATTTTTTCGAATATTCAATTTGAACCTCCTATGCTCCAATTTGTACCCATTACCCCTTGTCCTATCGCTGGTCACCACTGAGAAAAGCCTAACTCCATCTCCCTGACACTCACCCCTTACATATTTGAAAACATTGATGAGGTCACCCCTCAGTCTCCTTTTCTCCAAACTAAAGAGACCCAGCTCCCTCAGCCTTTCCTCATAAGGGAGATGTTCCACTCCCTTAATCATCTTAGTGGCTCTGCGCTGGACTCTTTCAAGCACTTCCCTGTCCTTCTGGAACTGAGGGGCCCAGAACTGGACACAATACTCCAGGTGCGGCCTCACCAATGCAGAATAGAGGGGGAGGAGAACCTCTCTTGACCTACTAACCACACCCTTTCTAATGCACCCCAGGATGCCATTGGCCTTCTTGGCCACAAGGGCACATTGCTGGCTCATGGTCATCCTCTTGTCCACCAGGACCCCCAGGTCTCTTTCACCTACACTGCTCTCCAGCAGGTCAGCCCCCAACCTATACTGGGACATTGTGTTGTTCTTCCCCAAATGCAAAACTCTACACTTCGCCTTGTTAAATTTCATCAAGTTTCTGCCTGCCCAACTCTCCAGCCTGTCCAAGTCCCTCTGAATGGCAGCACAGCCCTCCGGTGTGTCAGCCACTCCTCCCAGCTTAGTGTCATCAGCAAACTTGCTGAGGGTACATTCTATACCCTCATCCAAGTCGTTGATGAAGATGTTGAACAACACCGGTCCCAGTACTGACCCCTGAGGGACTCCACTAGTCACACATCTCCAACCAGATTCTGCCCCATTGACTACAACTCTCTGCCTCCTTCCTTTCAACCAGTTCCTGATCCACCTCACTACCTGATCACCAAACCCATACTTGATCAACTTATCTACAAGGATGCTGTGAGAGACGGTGTCAAATGCTTTACTGAAGTCAAGATAAACCACATCTACCGCTCTTCCATCATCTATCCACCTAGTAATTTCCTCATAGAAGGCTATGAGGTTAGTCAAACATGATTTACCCTTGATAAAACCATGCTGACTGCTCTTGATGATCCCCATGTCCTTGATATGCCTGGAGATAGTGACAAGAACAAGTTGTTCCATCACCTTTCCAGGGATGGAGGTGAGGCTGACCGGTCTATAGTTACCCGGGTCCTCCTTCTTGCCCTTCTTGTAGACTGGAGTGACATTTGCTATCCTCCAGTCCTCAGGCACCTCTCCTGTTACCCATGACTTGCTGAAGATGATGGAGAGTGGCCTAGCAAGATGACCTCCGCCAGTCCCTCAGCACCCTTGGATGCATTCCATCTGGACCCATCGACTTATGGATGTCCAGATTACTCAGCTGATCCCTAACCCAATCCTCATCTACTATGTCAAACTCCTCATCTATCTTGACTACTTCTGGGGCTAAATGAATCTGGGGCTCATGCGGAAACCCTGCAGGAGTAAAGACAGAGGCAAAGAAGGCGTTCAGCACCTCTGCCTTCTTTATATCCTCTGTCACCAGGGCTCCCAGCTC